>JASAMX010002873.1:0-27602 GCA_030248175.1 Microlaimidae sp. YZB2_3 | reverse complement strand
AAAAAACTTTTAGCGTTCCTTAAAACATTTTCTACCACTATTTTAATTAGCCTGTTTAAAAGAAATGAAACATTTTTAAAAGGCAATAAAGTAGCTAAAAGCAGTACTACGAAGAAACGTACCTCAAATACGCACTCCGTATACCCGTGCTGTGATAATTATTGTCGGAGATTTTTTCCAGTTCCGTTTGAAAGGGCTGAACGGTTTCCGGGTAGAGTTCCGCGATCCCTTCGATTTTTTTCAGAATGGATAGAGTAGAAGACTTCTCCTTGGCTTAAATTGACTCGGAGCACAAAATAGCTGACGGCCTCCATTGCGTAATTCTATAACCATCTTACTTAAATTTTTGAAAGTTACACATAGGCTAGGAAGGAGAAAAAACCTCTCCTTTGAACTTTGAAAAAAGAATTTTGTTTGATCACCTTTCATGCCAGCTTCCGGGTTAACCCAGTATTTTGGTCAAAATTTGAAGAAAAAAAAATGTTGTTGTTGTTTAAAATCGAAAAACGTTAAGGAAAGATTTCAATGACAACTTAAATAAAAAAATGATGCGCTAAGAAAATCTAATAAAACAAAAAACTATAAAAAGAAGTCACATGAGAATGTCTTAGTTTTAATGGACGTACATAAATACATAAAATATGTAAGTATTTAAATGTTAATAAAGCGCATTTTTGTGTTTTTTCCGGACGCGTCTGACTGAACCTCTGAAAGAATATCTAAGAATAAAATATGACAGTGTCACTTCTCATTACAAAAGCATTTAAACAAAAAACGAAGCTGTATTTAAAAACAAGAGAGATGTTATATTAGCGATTTTTTAAGGGAAAAAATACAAATGAAAAATTATTAATTTGGAAGATAAATTTCTGACATTTTTGTAAAAAGTTTAGCATGTTTGATAATGCGTTGCAAAACTGTTATTTAAAATTACATTATAGATAAAATACTAAACTGTAATTATTTTTAAAACAGAAAATTTTTAAAAGCTAAACTTTAGTTTTGTAAAGTGGGGCTAGTTGGCCTGAGGGGCTAAGTTGGCCTGGGGGGCTAAGTTGGCCACCATCGACGGAAAAAGTTGGAAACTTAATTAACTCTATGATTACAAGTTTTGATTGTGGTAAACATTTTAAAACCTTTTCTAAACATTTAGCTTTAAATTTAGGTACCAAGGAAGGCAATTTAATATATGTGTTGAGAGCTACATCCGTTTTTATGGTGCCATCAATTTCGATTTTTTACAGGTGGTCAAACTTCCATACCTGGAGCAATATTGGCGCGAGTTATTTTTTTGAAACTGTTATTTTGGAAGTGAAGTGTTCGGGGAGTAATATAATGCTAATTTTGGCGCGTTTTAAAAAACCAATTTTTTTAAAGGCCCCTGGCCAACATACCTCCAGCATTTTTTCACTTGGTGGGGCTAGATACTCTTGTTCTTGTGCCATTTTTTTCTTTAATTTTAACCTAGTTTTTTTGTATTTTTTATTATAATAAAATTTTCATTTTTTTTTAAAATGTTAAAAACAAAAGTTGATTATTTTATAAAAAGAAAACTACAAACTTTACCAAAAACGTAAATAAATCATAAAAGCGAAAACAAATTTAAAAAAAGCTAAATTATGAGCTTAATTTTAAGTTAAATGAAGTTTAATGGTTTTTAAATTACTTCTATACTACTAGATGCGTGCTGAGTTCTTCTGTGATGTTGTGTATGTGTTTATGTCTATAATTGCTCTCAGCCTAAGCCTAATAAATTTTTTGAGCAATGGAAAAATATTTAGAGCCAAGTATTTTTTTTTATCCTGAGAGTATGCCAAGTGTTTTTTGTATGCCAAGTATTTTTTGTCAAAAAAAAACACACAAAATTTAAATTTATAAGTGTATTTTTGAATGGATTATTTGATGTGAAAATGTATTTGTATCCTTTTTTATTTATTATGTGATGTAAGACTGGTTATGCATATGCATAGGTGGGGGGGGGGGGGGGGTGGGGGGGGGTTACACCCCCCCCCCCAAAATTTCGGATTTTGCTGACCCCCCCCCCCCCCCTTAAATTTGGGGTAGTCGGGGACACCCCCCCCCCAAATTCGCCTCCCAAAGAAAAATTTTTAAGTGTTATAAAAGGACTAAAAAATTTTTCCGCGCTTCGCGCGGAGTGTTTATTACCTTATTTCCCCGTTCATTACCTTTTATTACCTTTAAATTCCCCCGCTACGCGGGTAGTTTAAATTTCCTCGCTACGCGGGCAGTTTAAATTGGCAATTTATCTTAGTTTTTCAATTGCAAATCGATTATCCCATTCAATAGTTAAGGCATACATGTTTAATAAAACTACTATAAACACTATTATCCTTTTTTTAACGTTTTAAACACATGTTATAAATGTATAGTATAGCTATAAAAAACCTTAAATTTTGTAATTAGTATCATTTGGAATTAAAATTTCTAGTGTATTTTAGCGCCTCAAATTATAAATTTTCTCCTCCAGGGGGCATTGTTCCCCCCGAACCATACATGGGCACGGGGGGGGGGGGTTAACCCCCCCCAAATTCTGAGAAGGGGGGTTTAACCCCCCCCCCCACTCAGAAGTGGGGAGAGTAAAGGTTAACCCCCCAATTTTGGAAAAATGAAGAAAAAAAAGTCTTTAAAATGACTTCTAACTGCCTCCAAACTTAAGTTTTGAGGTCAAAATGAATGTTTTAAGCAATAAAAAGCTCAAAAATGCTATAAAAAGGGCTTTTTGACTTAAAATTAGCGTTTTTTACCTATTTTTCCTTCAAAATTGAAAAACGATATGGGTAAAATGCACTCCAGAAAAAAACGATATGGGTATTTTGCGTTTCTCGGATTTTAACCCCCCCTAATTTGGGGTTTAACCCCCCCCCACTCCGGACCAACTTGCCCATGTATGCCCCGAACCCCCCTGACTGAATTTTTAAGATCACAGAAAATTATGTAGAAATTAGGTAAAAAAACAAAAGTAAAATGTATGTTCACGCGATCACCAGGAGACGATTTTTAAGCCGTTTTTAGTATATATTTTAAAAAAAATTTCGCTTCCGGCGGCTGGGGACACACCCCAACCCCCCGCCGACGCTTCGCGTCGGCTGGCACCGCTACGCGGCGCAGGCGGCGGCGCTTCGCGCCGCTTTGACAACTCTTTTACTCCCCCCCCCCCAGACCGACGCCCCTGAAATGAAATCCTGACTGCGCCATTGCACATTATTATTAAAAGAATTAAAAAAATAAAATTTATAAGTTGCAATAAGGTCTTATTTTAATCTTACACAGTTTTAAAGCATTTATAAGCTTGTTTTACATTTTTTTACGCGTTTTAAGCTCATTTTAAGGCAGCGCGGAAATATTGGGTACACCCCCCCTCAAATTTGACCCCCCTATACCCCCCCCCAAAATCCGAGAGGCTGCCCACCTATGTGCATATGCATATACAATTTATGCTTACATGTTTAAAGCATAAGATATTGTATACCTTTTTTGTCTTTTGGTGTAAATTACAAACTCATTTTCAAAAAAAAACCAACCCGAAAAGTATGCTTATTTGTAGTATCAGTTTTCAAAAGATTTTTTTTTTGTGAAAATGCTTTTGGTCCCCTTTTTCTGTTCAGATATGTTACTACTTTCTTTATAGTTGCTTTGAAGTAGTTTTGAGTTTGTTTTTATAAAAAACTTAGCTAAACAATTAGGTCAAAATTTTGCAATTGTCGTAATGTCAGGGTTGATTGAAAAAACGTAACGTAATGTCAGGCTACGATTGAAAAAAGCTAGTTTTTGTAAAAATGGGCTTGAAACATAGTTTATTTTTTTAAAACGTCTAGGGTGGTCAACTTAGCCTCTTTCTTAAGTAAATTCGAATCAACACAGCATTTCTCATGTGAAAATGCACCCCGGCCAACTTAGCCCCAAGCCGGGGCTAATTTGGCCACCCTGAAATTTTAAAAAAAAGGGTACATGGAGCACCCCAAATTTTGTGCCCATTTCAAATTCTGTTCGCTACAGAAAACTCTCGACATAACATAAAGATTTTTTGTTGAAGAGTTATTTTTTAAAAAAGCTACCTCAAAACCCGGCCAACTTAGCCCCATTTTACGGTAATTTATTTTATTTTAAAGCGTTATTTGACAGAAACGGCTCGAATCTCTAACTTTGTTCAGTTTCCCAATGGCTCCGACTATCCTGGCGATTGTGGCCAAATTGCTGGCGTTCTGGCCCCCCTCGCTGGCTTTCTTGAGCGCCGAGAGCTGCTCCGATATGGCCCTCGTCCTGTCCTTGATGATGAAGCTGAGGAAAATTTGCAGCACTGCCGTGCAGGTGTTGGAGGAGGCCAGGCATTGGCGGAACTGAGCGATGTGCGGAATCAGAACCTGCAAAATGCAAATCACCATCAGAGAATGATTTTCAGACATCTTACTTTTTCAGGCATTATTATTTAAAAAGTTGTAAAATTGATCGGACTTAAAAAAACTGAAGAATAAAATTTCCGGACCTGTGTAATGCCTCTCCCCCGTTTTAACGGAAGGGGGAGGCATCTCTAATGGGAGGAGGGAACGCGATGGGGGGTTAGTTTTTTTAAACAAGAATACGGAATAAAACGGGGAAACTTCGGGGAAAAAAGAAAAAAACGAGGGAGAAAGACACAAAAAGGACAAAAAGGCGTAATTGAAGTAAAAACGGGTCTAAAAACTGCTAAAATTTTACAAATTTATGTCAAAAACGGTGCATTAGTTTGTTATATTTTGTAATTTTCAAGAGGGAAGGGGAGCATTAAAACAGGGGGTACCTCCCTCCCCAAATTCTAAAATGGGGGTTTAACCCTCATACTCAGAAATGGGAGAGGGAGAAAAAATTAATCCCCCCCCAATTTTGGAAAAATGAAGAAAAAAGTCTTTAAAATCGCTTATAATTCAAACTTAAGTTTTGAGGTTAAAATGAATGTTTTAAGCAATAAAAAGCTCAAAAATGCAATAAAAAGGGCTTTTTGGGTTAAAATTTACGTTTTTTTACCTATTTTTGCTTCAAAATCGAAAAACTATATGGGAAAATGCACTCTTGAAAAAAACGATATGGTTAAAATGCGCTTTTTGGATTTTAACCCCCCCCCCCTAAATCAAAGTTAAACCCCCCATTCCAGACCAACTTGCCCATGTATGGGGGCACAGCCATTAATGAAGTGGACGGGGGCATTTCCGGACCGTGCACAAGTCTGAATGTCCCAATTTTTACACGTAAAAAGCTAATAAAAAAAAGATTTCTTCCCTGAAACTAGCCTATCGTTAGCGTTTCCCTAGAAAATATAAAAGAATCATAAGACAAGCAAAACAACAATAATATTCTTTACGTCCGGTTTGTAGTCTGCAATCATTGAGCAAAGCTGAAGTATAGAAAGTTTTTCGGCTTGGTCGCAATGATCCAATACCCGTATAAGTGAAGGTAGGTGAGCGTGAAACAGCTCGCGATTTTCTGGATAAATCTGGTGAAGGACGCGAACTAGTGAGTAATTACCTAAAAAAATTTAAATTAGCTTCTTTATAGTTTAAATGTGAAAAATAAATATAATCATAATATTAATAAAAATTTAAAAGAAATTTTCGCGATTTATCAATTTAATTAACGAAAGTTTAAAGAGGATTTGAGGAAAACAACTTTTAAGTGGTTCTAAAGTAGTGTGTAATGAAACCAATGCAGGCTTCACACTAGGGTTAACCTGTAACCAGAGAATCGCACTTTTACTAATCTATCTATCTATCTAACGAAGTTTAAATAAAAACAAACATACAAATGAAATTTAACTGATTACAGCAAAATTTGTGCCCCATTTTTAAGCCTTCTCTCAACCATAGGGGGGGTTAACGGGGGGGGGAGTTATACCTTAACGGGGGGGAGTTATACCTCTCCAAAAAAAATCCCGTTTAATTACTGCCGAAACCCCAGTAAAGTTTGGGGGTACGGTACCCCGGAGCCGGACACCCTCTCCCCCTAAATTTGAGGGTCCCAGTACTAAAAACGCTATAATTGGGGTGTTTGAGGTAGGTAAAAATACCCATATCGTTTTTTCTGGAGTACATTTGTACATTTTACCCATATCGTTTTTGGTTTTTCGATTTTGAAAAAAAAATTGTTTAAAAAAAGCTAATTTCAGGTCAAAAAACCCTTTAATTGCAGTTTTGAGCTTTTTATTGCTTAAAACATTTATTTTGACCTCAAAACTTAAGTTTGGAGGCAGTTAGAAGTCATTGTAAAAACATTTTTTTTCTTCATTTTTCCAAAATTGGGGGGTTAACCCCCAACCCTTCCCCGTGCCCATGTATGGTGCGGATGCGGACCCCTCTGACTTTTAAGGAGTGTCGACTCGGGGTGCGAGATTTCAATATTTTAAGGGGGGTCCGGTGGTTTCGATTTTTTAACAAAGTTTTTTTAATCAGTAATTTAAGTGTTTTTAGGTCTAATATTGAATTTTATATACTAAAACAGCTTTTTTTACTAAAAAACCGTGTTTTTGACAGTAAATAAAAAATTATACTAGTAAATTGGTCGGGAGGTGGGAGAGGGGGATCAGCCTTGCTATGGGGGGTCAGGTCGGACCGCTCTCGAGCTTGGGAGGACGGTGCCCTCGATTTTTTTTGGGGGGGTCCGAAATTTTGGCTCTAAAAGGAGGGGGGGTGGACGGCGTGGACCCCTCTACCCGCCCCAAAAAAAAACACTTATGCTGATAGGTGGGCAGGAAGAGACTCTTCAAAAAATCTAGATACTGCCGAATTTCTTTTTTCTAAAATTTAGAAGTCCCCTTCGAATTTTGAGCACTGACACGGACGTCTTCTTTAAAGTTTGTGCGGTTTAGCAATAAAAAACTGCGGGATAAATGTAATCTGGACAATATCCAAGGCTGCCGACCTATGCCTATACCTAAATTTAAATGAATTTTAAAACTAATATAAATTTTTCAATTGAATTAAAACACCAACCCGCAGTAATACTGTTAATAATGGGCAAAGCATATTGACTGAGTAAACGAGCATTATGTATAGCTGCCAACGCCAAGTAACTTGAGGTGTTTCTGATCAAATCACGATTCCCGTTTTGAAGGGCTTTCACTGCCACAGGAATAGCCACTGTCATAACGGTCTTCTTACTATAATGCTAAAATCCAAAAATTATTAATGCTAAAATGCCAATAATGCTACCTATAATTATCAATACCAAAACTTACTAATTGTACCTCTAAAATTAAAAAACTGTCAAATCATATTTTGATGCTCTTAAAAACTCTACGTTTTGGTTCAAGCCATATTATTTAGAAAAAAATTTCTAGAATAGTCAGCGTCATTTTTAGTCCTTTTCCATCCTTTAAAAAATCTGTTGAGAAGAGTTTTAACTAGTCCAGGATCCTTCTAAATAGATTTTTAAGAAGAGTGGGAAACGACTGAAAGAATGACGCTGACTGTTAGTATATACAAGAATATATAACACACGAGAATGTCCCACTATGCACTAAATTTTTGACCAAAATTTTGCTAAAAACTCGCAGAGCGCCAGTTTGTGCGACTTTTCTAGCAAAAATCCGCCATTTTCTACTAGTTTTATTTTCAGTGGGCACTGCGACTTCTTTTGCACTCAATACTGTTTTTATTCGCACTGCGATTACTTTAGCACTGCGAGTCTGGCTGCACAAAAAAATACAGACGCAGGATTTTAAATGAGTAAAGGATTTTAAAGAATTTTTAAAGGATTTTAATCATTTTAAATGAGTAAAACACTTTGAATCTTGTTTTATTTAATTTTAAATGGAAAGTTATTTCATTAAAACTAAAAAGTTTTGACATCTTAACGTCAAAAAAACCACTTTTACCCATTTAAAAACAAAATTTTTGCATCGCTTTGTTCTTTTTGTTGTGCAGCCAGACTTGCTCGCAGTGCAAAAATAATCGCAGTGCGAATAAAGCAGTATTGAGTGTAAAAAAATCGCAGTTCGACTGCAAGAAAACTAACACCGTGTTAAAAGTCGCAGCGCGAGAAAACTAGCAAAAAATGGCGGATTTTTGCTAGAAAAGCCGCACAAACTGGCGCATGTGTGCGACTTTTATAGCAAAATTTCGGTCAAAAATTCAGTGTATAGTCGGACATTCTCTTGTAAAACTTTTATTATTTTTTACGACTTTTATGACGGTAAACATTTTGACCGATTGACATTATTCTGTGACATTATTCTGTTAAGTAAGAGCGTGGCGTGAAATTAAAATACATATTATAGTGTTACGACGTTTATAAAGCGTAAACTTTTAAAAGTTTTCTTTAGCTTCGACATTTTTTTTAGTGATAATAATGTTAGAAATGTCAAAAAATGATCAAAAAAATTGCGCTGACCCCAAGCATTGGGGGCAGGTTGGTCCGGAGCAGGGAGTGGGTTAAACCACCAAATTAGGGGAGGAGGTTAAAATCTGAGAAACGCATTTTACCCATATTGTTTTTTGATGTTGAAAGAAAAATAGATTAAAAAACGCTAATTTTAGGCCAAACAGTCCTTTTTATTGCTTAAAACATTTTATTTAACCTCAAAACTTAAGTTTGGAGGCAGTTAAAAATCATTTTAAACACATTTTTTTCTTCAATTTACCAAAATTGGGGTTTAATCTTTCCCCCCATAGGTGGGCAGGGGGGGTTGGGGGTGGTTATACCCCCCCCCCCCCAAAATTTCGGATTTTGCTGACACCCCCCCTTAAATTTGGGGTACCCGGGGACACCCCCCCCCCAAATTCGCCTCCCAGAGAAAAATTTTTAAGTGTTATAAAAGGGCTAAAAAAATTTTCCGCGCTTCGCGCGGAGTGTTTATTACCTTGTTTATGTCATATACTTCATTTTTTCTTTTGTTATTCAAAAAACATTAATTAAACATTATTAACCTTTTATTACCTAACGTTTTAAAACACCTGTTTTAAATGTAAAGGGATAAAAAAACCTTAAATTTTGTAATAAACATTATCTGAAATTAAAATTTCTAGTGTATTTTAGCGCCTTAAATTAAAAATTTTCTCCCTCGGGGGCATTCTGCCCCCCGGACCCCCCTGACAAGGGGCTCTGCCTCTTGACCCCGCTGGGATTTCTCCCCCCATACCCCCTTCAGGATTAGTATTTACTCCCCCCAGACCGCCCCTCCCCCCAAATGAAATTCTGGGCACGCCAACGCCACTGTTCTAGACCCCCCAAATTTTAATCCTTGGCAACCTAAAAGGGGGGTCGAACTCCAAATTTTTCCCTTTGCCGACCCAAAAGGGAGGTCTAGTCTAGACCCCCCTGGCTTTGGCTACGCCCATGTATGTACTTATATAACTTTTAATTAAATATAAGATTATAGATTAAAAAGTTTGTGATAGGTACTTGATTTTATAATCAAGACAATATAATTACTATTCTATTATTACGTAATTATTAAAAAAAACTATGATTTCTAATCTAATTCTAAGAATATATAAACACATTTTTATAAAAGAATTAAAAAATAAAATTTATAAGTTGCAATAAGGTTTTATTTTAATTTTACACAGTTTTAAAGCATTTATAAGCTTGTTTTACGTTTTTACGCGTTTTAAGCTCATTTTAAGGCAGCGCGGAAATATTGGGTACACCCCCTCAAAATTTGAGTCTTGCCAGACACCCCCCCTAAAATTTGACCCCTCCTATACCCCCCCAAAATCCGAGAGGCTGCCCACCTATGTTTCCCCCCCACTTTTAAGTGGGGAGGGGGGTGGAGGTTAAACCCCCCATCTCGGAATTTAGGAGGGTTAACCCCTCTCCGGTGCTCATGTGTCATGTATGCCCCCAAGGAGTTTTATTGTTGAAGAAGCAATTCCAGACCTGTCTGCACGGTCTGTAAATGCCCCCCAAAAGTACCCAAAAGTCATGACGCCATTTTTGACCTTTTATGATGCCGTCATCGAGAAATTTTTGCAGTTTTTGGCCTAATCAAATGCGTTTTACGCCATTTTAGATCTATTTTTTATTTAAATTTTGCTTTTTTTCTTTTTTCTTTCTCTCCCCTGCCTGTCCCCTGTTGTATTCATAGGTGTTTTGGGGGGAGGACAGAGGGGTCCACCCCCCTAGAGCCAAAATTTTGGACCCCCCTAGAAAAAATTCAGGGCCCCCCTCCCCCTCAAAGCTCGAGAGCGGTCCGGCCTGACCCCCCCCCTAGCGAGGCTGACCCCCCCCCTCCCGACCAATTTGGAATTGGAAGTATATTTTTTATTTACTGCCAAAAACACGGTTTTTTAGTTAAAAACAGTGTTTAATTACACTTTTTAGGCCTAAATAGGCTGTTTTAATACATAAAATTCAATATTAGACCTAAAAACACTTAAATTATTGAGTTAAAAAAATTTGCTAAAAAATTGGACCCCCCTGACCCCCCTCCTAAATTTGAAATCTCGCACCCGGGGTCAACCCCCCCTAAAAAGCCAGAGGGGTCCGGATCCCCCTGGAACACCCCCCTAAAAAATTTTGGCCTTCAACCCGGGGGTGGACCCCCCTAGCGGACCCGACCAAAAACACCTATGGTTGTATTGCCCCCCTCCATTTAAAAAATTCCACTGTACCCTTCATTTTGGAATTGCCCCCCGCCCCAATAAAACCCCGGGGCATAGTGCAGATGTCTGCAATTTTAAAATGGAGGGGGTATATTTTTTGAAACGGGGGTGGCTGTAATAGATAGATAGATAGATAATTATGCTACTACCGCACCGCCAAGTCCGTAGCCAGGGGGGGGGGATTGGGGGGATTAATCCCCCCCTCAAATTCTGGGAAGGCAAAAAATTTCGTAAGGGTCCCCCTTTTGGTTTTTTTAAAAAATTAGAAAAAAAATTTTTTTTTTCCAAATCACTCTGTAATGTATTAAAGCTATCTAAAATGCATTATTTAAAGTGATTTAGGTTCATACAAGCTCTTATTTATAAAAAAGGAATTATTTATAATTCAAAACATTAGTGCAGTGAGTTTAAAAATATTGTATTTTTGTTTTGTGTGAAAATATTTGCATAAAAGCGGCAGTATCAAAGAGTGGGAAGTCACGATTCAACCACTTTTTTGGTATAAAAAAGCGGTTTTCTTAGGATTTTTTATTGTAAATGCTTTGGTTACTCACTTTAAAACCGTCTTCTTCAATTATTACTGTTAAAATGACAGAGCCACAAAGGCACTTAATGGACATATCCAATTTCGTTGGCAGGAACCTCAATGAAAATGAAAGAAAAAACTTACCTAACAACTGTTGGAACCCCAGCGACAATTTGGACAATTTTGGATATTAATAACTGAAGCATTTACTATAAAAACTTAAATTCAATAAAGATTTTTTATTTTTAGAAAACGTTTGTTCTTTTTTATTAAAATAGTAATAAAATACCTAAAGCTAAAACTATTTTATTTTGTTGTATTTATTTAAAAAAACAACTGAAAATAAATAAAGATTCAGTACTTAAATTTAGGTTTCCTGATGCCTTTTAAAAGCTTAAAATTAAAAAATTTTCCACCCCGGGGGGGCATTCTGCCCCCCGGACCCCCCTGACAAGGGGCTCTGCACCTTGACCCCGCTGGGGGGCTTCAGCCCCACAAAATTAAAAAATTTTCCACCCCGGGGGGCATTCTGCCCCCCGGGCCCCCTGACAAGGGGCTCTGCCCCTTGACACCGCCGGGGTTTTACCGCCCCTCAGACCCCCCATTTCTGGGGGGGCTCCCGCCCCCAGACCCCCTGTGTGGGCCCCTATAAACCACCTTCCAAAAAATCCCCCCCTCAATTCAAATCCTGGCTACGGCCCTGACCGCCTAGAACTTATGGCGTTCTTAAAAACGAGGAGCAAGCAGGAAAGAAAGAGAAAAAAAGAAAAAAAGGAGAAAGAAAGAAAAAAAGCGACAAAAAAAGCAAAATTTAGGTTTTGGCTTAAAATGGTTTTAAATGCGTTAAATTCGGTTAAAAACCGCAAAAATTTCGCACAAATAGGTCAAAATTGGCGCAATAGTACTTTAGTTTTAGGGGGAAGGGGGAGGGGCAATAAAACGGGGGGAAGAGAGGTAGAGGCACAGCCACTAATAAAGCGAGCGGGGAATTTCAGACCGTAAGGAGGTCTGCTAATAATATAAAAAACACGAGACAGATAAAGCCGTAAAACTTACCAAAAACAAACAACTAAGAAGATCTGAGGCAATTTTAGAGTGCGGAGTGTCTTCTTCTCTCAGTCCGTTAACCACTTTACCCATATTTTGACCGAGGCAGCATTCCAACATGTCCACCAAGCCAGGTGCATAAGTTTCCACCGTGCTCGTTTCTCTTAAAAACGATTTGTTTTGCTACATTAATAATTGTTTTTACTTGATGAGTAAAAATCATTAATAATTGTTTTTACTTGATGAGTAAAAATCATTAATAATTGTTTTTACTTGATGAGTAAAAATCATACAGATAAAATCTACAGTTAGCTTCAACTAGGAATGTGCGTGTAAGTCGGCACCCTAACACTTTTTACCGATTTCGGGATTGGTGCCACCAGTAACAGGCATAGATGGGCCGAAAGTTATATTATACCGATCCCTCTCTCACCCAAAAAAAAACAAACAAAACTTTGAAACTGCCGACAACCCAGTTTAACATAAAACCCCGGACATCTTTCTAAAATTTGGGGTGTCCACTACCTACAAAAACGCTTAAAATGGGATATTTGGAGATACCATTTCCAAAAATTTTTGGTTACACTCCAAATTTCAGGAGAGGTTATATATTTTTCCCTTACCTACATTGTTTTCTAATACGATTTTTTGTTTGTTTTTGGACATATTATATACCCCGGACGCCGGGCACTTTCATAAAATATGAAATTTCCAGTAACTACTAAAAACGCTTAAATTGGGAATAATTTGAAAATAACCCCTCCAAAAATATTTGGCATATATACCCACCTAACCTTCCGACTTTGAGAAAGGGATATCTCCCGTCCCCAACCCAGATTGTTTCCCAATTAATTTTCTTCTTTGTTTTTGGACTTTCGTTTTTTAACGTTTAAAATTTGGTCTATATGATGCCGCCCCTTTTTCAAATGATTATTAAATAATATGTTAAAAAATATAGCGGATATGCACTTCACAAAACATGTGCGTTTTTATATTTCTGCGTTATATTAAAAAAGAACAAGGCTTTTTTCGCTTTTTTATGCGCACAAACCAAGATTTTTTTAAATTATTAATCCACTTTTACACTCGGCAACATTGTTAAGGTATTATAAAATGAACAAATGTGCAAGGTCATTCTCGCGCATTTATCTACATTTTTTAAAGTTGTACAAAGAAAAGAATTTGCAAAATTCCTGCACTTATATTCAAAAAATTTACAGTAATATTTAGCAACTTGGTTTTTTAAACACTGCAAGAATTGTTTTATAGATTTTGAAATTAGTGTTACAAAAATGTTTATTTTATCACAAAATATGTTTTAAAAAATAGCTAAAACAAAAACAGAGCACTTTTTGAATAATATATCATAACTTCCTCAATAGGGACATCCTCAACGCCCCCATTCCACTCTACAGAGAGGTAGCGGCATACATGAGTATAGGGGAGGGAAGGGTGGGGTCAAGAGCGTAGCCAGGTAGGTTATGGGGGTTGTAACCATACATGGGCACGGGGGGGATTGGGGGGGTTAACCCCTCTCCCAAATTCTGAGAAGAGGGGTTCAACCCCCCCCCCCCCCACTCAGAAGGGGAGGAGAAAAGGTTACCCCCCCCCCAATTTTGGAAAAATGAAGAAAAAAAAATGTCTTCAAAATGACTTCTAACTGCTTCCAAACTTAAGTTTTAAGGTCAAAATGAATGTTTTAAGCAATAAAAAGCTCAAAAATGCAATAAAAAGGGCTTTTTGACCTAAAATTAGCGTTTTTTACCTATTTTTCCTTCAAAATCGAAAAACGATATGGGTAAAATGCACTCCAGAAAAAAAAACGATATGGGTATTTTGCGTTTCTCGGATTTTAACCCCCCCCCCCTAATTTGGGGTTTAACCCCCCCCCTCACTCTGGACCAACTTGCCCATGTATGGTTGTAACCCCCTTTTTGGCCTGGTTGAGGTAAAAATTTGGGGTCCTAAGAGAACAAATTTTAAAAAATTTTCTCGCGCTTCGCTTCGCTCAGCGCTCGACACTTATATAATACTTTTTTACAACTTTTAAGTGCTTTTTAATGAATTTTAAAGACAATTTTTGAAATTTTTTTGTGTTGTCGCACGATTTTTATGTTATACCTTTTTAAACCTAAAAGTTTTCAAGTTTACCTTCAAAAACAATGCAAATAACAGCAAAAAGAAACACTTAGCGCGATGCGCAAAATTTTTTTACTGTCTTTTTTACGGTATTTGGAAAATTTAGAGTATAACCCCATACAACCCCCCCTTTCGAAAAATTTGTATGGAGTACAACCCCCTCCTTTCCGAAATCCTGGCTACGCCCCTGGGTGGGGTCCACCCCACCCAGGGCGGGGTCCACCCCACCCACGCCCCTGGGTAGATATTTTTGGTCGGGTCCGCTAGGGGGGGTCCACCCCCGGGCGAAAGGCCAAAAATTTTTAGGACGGGGGGGGGGGTTTCCAGGGGGGTCCGGACCACCCTGGCTTTTTGGGGGGTCGAACCCGGGTGCGAGATTTCAAATTTAAGGGGGGTCAGGTCATGAGGGTCCAATTTTTTAACAAAATTTTTTAAACTCAATAATTTAAGTGTTTTTAGGTCTAATACTGAATTTTATGTACTAAAATCGCCTATTTAGGCGTAAAAAGTGTATTAAAACACTGTTTTTAACTAAAAAACCGTGTTTTTGACAGTAAGTAAAAAAATATACTTAAAATTGGTTGGGAGGGGGGAGGGGGGGTCAGCCTCGCTAGGGAGGGGGTCAGGCCTGACCGCTCTCGAGCTTTGGGGGGAGATGGGGCCCTGGATTTTTTCTAGGGGGGTCCAAAATTTTGGCTTTAGAGGGGGGGTGGACCCCTCTGCCCCCCCCCCTCCAAAAACATTATGGTCCACCCCCAACAGACCTGTGCACTGCCCCCCTTGGGGTTTAAACGGGGGGGGGGGCAATTCCCAAACGGGCGGGGGCCACTGTTTTGTAACGGGGCGGGGCAATAAAACGGGGGGAAAGAAAAAAAAAGAGAAAAAAAGAAGAAAAACAAGAGAAAAAAAGAAGGGAAAAGGGAAAAAAGGTACAAAAAAGCAAAAAAAAGGTAAAAATATGTCTAAAATAGCTTAAAATGCATTGAAATAGGGTAAAAACTGAAAAATTTCGCAATGATGGCGTCATAATAGGTAAAAAATGGCGTCATAATTTTTGGGTACTTTTTTATTATTCCGCGGGGGAGGGATAATAAAACGGGGGGGCATTTTCAAACCGTGCACAGGTCTGCCCCTGGCCTCGAAATTTCGGACCCCACCTCTCCTAGAAAAAAAATCTAGCCCCCCCTCCCCCAAAATTTTTTTTTTGACACCCTACACCTCCGGAATTCTCAACTCCCCCTTCCCGTTTCCCCCCCCTTTTTCGAACCAAATTTTGTAGTGATGGTAAGTTCCGGTTCCGAATTCTGGATGTTCCGGGCAAAATTTGGAATTCCGTCCGATTCCGGTTCCGAATTTTTGGAAAATCTCAATTCCGGTTTTGGTTCCTTTTCCGGTGTTCCGGGGGTTTTGCGTTTTTAAAGGGAGTTCCGGTTCCGGGTTCCAGATGTTTTAGGCAAAATTTGGAATTCCGGTTCCGGTTCCTGTTCCGGATTTTTTTGAAAATCTCAATTTCGGTTTCGGTGGTTTCGCAGTGCCGCCCATCACTAAAATTTTGGGTATAAATCTGCGTCAAAATGCACTGTCACAAACACGTTTTTGTAGTGAAAAGCAGTACTTTTGTATTATTTTTAAACATTAAAAAAACTTATTTTTGTGTATAAAATTCTATATTAGTGCTTAAAAACTTAAATCGATGATTTAAAATAACTTTGTTCGAAAATCAGACCCCTCCTGGGTCTAGATTTAGAATTCAGATCCCTCTTCTAGCTTCAAAGGGCCATTTACCCGAGGTAGCCACCCACGGCCACCCCTAGCTTGCCGGTCCATGCTCATGTATAAACCTTCCCCAAAACGTGGGGAAACTCTCTCCTCTCCCTACACTATGGACCAACTTGTCCATATATATTATTGCACCCCGCTGTTTAAACTTCTGAAAAAAAAGGTTTTTTTTCAATTATAAAAACATATTTTAATCTTAATTTAGTGTTAAGGTCTCTCCGGACAGTTTTCTTAAGTATGGAAAATCGCGCTTTTTGGTATACGAGATAACGAGAACTCGCAAAATACAGAAATGTTTCCATAAAAAATTAATATGAGTGTTAAAAAAGCAAAAATATCACAGTATAAAGTGCACATTCATTATATTATTGGTAGCAGTTAAAATAATTGATATTAAAAATCTAATTTTAAAACCTTAAAAAATATTCACTACTCAGCATAGGTGGACAGCCTCTCGGATTTTGGGGGGTATACCTGATCCCCCAAATTTGGGGTGCGGGTGTCCCTTAAAATTTTTTGGGGTATACGCCAAATATCCCATTTTTAGCGTTTTTAGTACTAGGACCTCCCAAATTTTAGGGGGGTGTCGGCTATAATCGGGATTTTTTAGGGGGTCCATAGGTGGGCAGCCTCTCGGATTTTGGGGGGGGGGTATAGGGGGGGTGTCTGGGAAGACCCAAATTTTGAGGGGGGGGGGTGTACCCAATATTTCCGCGCTGCTTTAAAATGAGCTTAAAACGCGTAAAAAAACGTAAAACAAGCTTATAAATGCTTTAAAACTGTGTAAAATTAAAATAAAACCTTATTGCAACTTATAAATTTTATTTTTTAATTCTTTTAATAATAATGTGTTTATATATTTTTAGAATTAGATTAGAAATCATAGTTTTTTTTAATAATTACGTAATAATAGAATAGTGATTATATTGTCTTGATTATAAAGTCAAGTATTGCAAACTTTTTAATCTAAATCTTATATTTAATTAAAAGTTATATAGGTACATACATGGGCGTAGCCAAAGCCAGGGGGGTCTAGACCTTCCTTTTGGGTCGGCAAAGGGAAAAATTTGGAGTTCGACCCCCCTTTTGGGTTGCCAAGGATAAAAATTTGGGGGTCTAGAACAGTGGCGTTGGCTTTCCCAGAATTTCATTTGGGGGGGAGGGGCGGTCTGGGGGGAGTAAATACTAATCCTGAAGGGGAGTCTGGGGGGGGGCAGCCCCCCAGTAATGGGGGGTCTGGGGGGCGAGAGCTCCCCAGCGGGGTCAAGGGGCAGAGCCCCTTGTCATGGGGGGTCCGGGGGGCAGAATGCCCCCCAAAGGAGAAAATTTTTAATTTAAGGCGCTAAAATACACTAGAAATTTTAATTCCAGATGATGTTTATTACAAAATTTAAGGGTTTTTATCCCTTTACATTTAAAACAGGTGTTTAAAACGTTAGGTAATAAAAGGTTAATAATGTTTAATTAATGTTTTTTAATAATAAAAGAAAAAATGAAGTATATGACATAAACAAGGTAATAAACACTCCGCGCGAAGCGCGGAAAATTTTTTTAGCCCTTTTATAACGCTTAAAAATTTTTCTCTGGGAGGCGAATTTGGGGGGGGGGTGTCCCCGGGTACCCCAAATTCAAGGGGGGGGGTGTCAGCAAAATCCGAAATTTTGGGGGGGGGGGTATAACCCCCTCAACCCTCCCCCCTGCCCACCTATGGGTATAACCTTCCCCCCCCCAGCCCCCTGCCAACCTATGCATATGCTACTCAGTATTTATCTATATATAAATAGACCTAATGTGTGTGTGTGTCTGTGTGTTTTCCCTAACTCCTCCCGAACCACCCAACGGATTAAGGTGAATGAGGTGTCATTGGAAAGCTTATACCCCGGGGAATGTCGTAAGGGCGTTGAAATTTCAAAAAAATTTCATGGACATTTTTAGACTGGACAAAACATTTTCACTAAAGGGGGCCTATGGATTTTGGAAGTTGAAAAATTTTTTGTCTTCGAATTGGCTCAAACTTATGGGTAAGAGTAATTAGCCAATGTAAAGCCAGAATATCATGTGTTTTTTTTTGGAAAAAATGAACATGGAAATCTATATACTGGACAACATTTTTTTATTACTAAACAAAACAAGAGAATAACATGGAAACCTTTATACTGGACAACGTTTTTTCATTACTAAACAAGAGAATGACCTTGCTCCCCAACCACAAAGGCAGTGGCGTGCCCAGGGGGGGAGGGCGGCCGCGCCGCCCCCCGAAATCCGGCGAAGCCGGATTTTTTCCTAAGGGGGGATGCTTACATTTTTTAAATTTTGGGAGAGAAAAATTTTTTCTTTAATATTAATACAAAAACCTTCCTGATGCCTTCCAAACGCATATTAACCAGACCTGTGCAAGCCGCCTCCCCGGTAGTTTATCGGGGGGGGGGGGGCACGGCTAAAACGGGGGGGGGCAATTTTTTTGAAACGGGGGGGGGGCAATAAAACGGAGGGGGCAAGCAGGGGGGAAAGAAAAAAAAAGAGAAAAAAGGGAGAAAAAAGGGAGAAAAAAGAAGGGAAAAGGGATAAAAGGGACAAAAAAAGCGAAAATAAGGTAAAAATAGGTCTAAAATGGCTAAAAATACATTGAAATAGGCCAAAAACTGCAAAAAATTCGCGATGATGGCGTCATCATAGGTTAAAAATGACGTCATAATTTTAGGGTACTTTTTCATTTTTCGGCGGGGAGGGGCAATAAAACGAGGGGGGGGCAAATCCTCCAATAAAACGGGGGGAGGCATTTCCAGACCGTGCACAGGTCTGTATTAATAGTCAAAAAACCAAAATTTCCCCGCTACGCGGTTAGTTTAAATTGACCATTTATCTTAGTTTTCTGATTTCAAATCAATTATCCTGTTCAGTAGTTAAGGCATGATGTTTAATAAAACTACTATAAACATTATTATCTTTTTATTAATGTTTTAAACACATGTTTTAAATGTATAGGTATAAAAAACCTTAAATTTGTAATAAGTATCATGTGAAATTAAAATTTCTAGTGTATTTTAGCGCCTTAAATTAAAAATTTTCTCCCCCGGGGGGGCATTCTGCCCCCCGGACCCCCCTGACAAGGGACTCTGCCCCTTGACCTTGCTGGGGGGCTCTCGCCCCCCCATTTCTGGGGGCGCGTCCGAGTTGGGCAACCAGCTACAAAAGGGATTGGGCTAAATGAGATATCATTGCAAAGCTTACAGTCCAGGAAATATTATAAAGAGGTTGAAATTTAGAAAACTTTTGCATAGAGATCTTTAGCCTGATTATATACAACACATTTTCACAAAAAAGGGAAACCTATAGACTTTGGAAATTGAAAATTTTTTTGTCTCTCAATTCACTCGAACTTATTGGTAAGAGTAAGTAAGCAATGTAAAAACAGAATGTCATGTTTTTTTTTGATAAGGTAAACATAGGCATCTTAATACTGGACAACGTTTTTCACTAAAAAGGGGAACGACCTTTCTCCCCAACCAGTAAAAGAATTGGGCTAAATGAGATATTATTGCCAAGGTTACATGTCGGGGAATGTCATAAAGGTGTTGAATTAAAAAAATCCATGGAAATCCTCAGGCTTGACAACGCATTTGCACAAAACAGGGACCCTATAGATTTTCGAAGTTGAAAAATTTTTTGTCATTGAATTGATTGAAACTTATTATTTAGTCAATAAAAAGCCAGAATATTATGTTTTTTGTTGGAAAGATGAACATGGACATCTTTATACTGGACAACGCATTTTCACCAAAAGGGGGATGGACTCTTCTCCCCAAACGCAGAATAAATTAGGTTAAATGAGGTATCATTGCAAAGCTTACAATTTGGGAAATGTTATAAAGAGGTTAAATGTTTATAAAAAATAACATGGAAGTTTTTAATCTGGACAACACATTTTCACAAGGAGGGCCCTATAAATTTTAAAAGTTAGATTTTTCCTATTGCTAATTGTTACTAATGCCATTGCTATTTATTATCAATATATATTAGTAAATGGAAGGCCAACGTATTATTTTTTGTGGAAAAATCAACATGAACAATTTTACAATAGACAACGAATTTTTTTAAATGTTGGGATGGACCTTCCTCCTCAACTACAAAAAGAATTGGCTTAAATGAGATATCATTGGAAAGCTTTACAGTTCAGAGAAAGAGAGTGTCGCAAAGGGGTTAAAATTTTAAAAAAAGCATGGACATCTATATGCTTGACATGACAAACCATTTTTACCAGAAAGACGAAAGGGATCATCCTTGCTAACTACTAAACGAAGTGAATTAAATGAGATATCGTTGCAAAGCTTACGATTCAGGGAATTATCATAAAAGGATGAATTTCGAAAAATTAGCAAATAATTCTGAGAAATACAGATATAATTATTTGTCAGCAGTATGGCTGACACGGGCTACTTGTTTTAAAAAATACTTCCAATAAAGAAGAACTGTGTTACCCTTTTTTACGTACGTAAAAATTATGGAAATATTTTTGTATTTATTGTTTAATATACGATTTTTCGTAAAAAATGGGGGTTAATTTCTTCAAAATTCAAAAACGTGGATTTAATTTAATTTGGTAAAAGTTAAAGCTCCAAATAGTATGTTTCTATTGAAATATATGATTTTTAAACTGCCATAATAGCTCCCGTGCTGTTAATGAGTTGTGTCGGTTAATCGTTGTGTGTGCATATTTCAGATTATATAAAGGCCGTGCGCCGTGGGTGTATAAAACACCTTTAGATCAATTAAGAAAAAGATGTCTGTGTGGCTCAGTCGGGTTCTCCCATTGTTAAACTTTTTGAGGTCGAGGGATCGATTCCCATTGTAAAGATATTTTCATTGCCACATTTTTTATTTAATAGTAATGTTTATTTTAGATTTATTATATTTTTTTTTCAATAAATAAAAACAAAAAAAATATTTGTAAATATTTAAACCAGATTTGAACGCCTTGAAGTAAAAACTGTCTGGAGAGACCTTAACATTACATGGCCAGCCAAGATTTTGCGACAGGAGGAACAATAGGTAAGGGGGGGTTTGGGGGCTTTTACCCCCCCCCCCAAAATCCCGATTATAGCGGAAACCTTCCCTCGCCCCCCCCCCCCCCTACAATTTGGGGGTACCCCGGACACCCACCCTAAAATTTGGGGGTCCCAGTACTAAAAACGGTAAAAATAGGGCATTTGAGGTATACCTCAAAAAAAATTTTTGAGGACACCCTTCCCCAATTTTAGGGGTCGGGTATACCCCCCTCAAAATCCGGGAGGCTGCACACCTATGGGGGGGAACTGTAGGTTATTTGGCCAAAAATGCGTTCTATCTAAACTCCAGGG
Organism: Microlaimidae sp. YZB2_3; assembly: GCA_030248175.1. Taxonomy (NCBI): domain Eukaryota; kingdom Metazoa; phylum Nematoda; class Chromadorea; order Desmodorida; family Microlaimidae; species Microlaimidae sp. YZB2_3. Next base: position 6,162 of record JASAMX010002873.1, on the reverse strand, counting down.
TACCGCCAAATTTTAGGGGTGTGTCGACAGTAATCGGGATTTAGCTTGAGTATACGTAGAAAAAACCCCCACCCAAAAAAAACCCTTCCTTTTCCCCCCTGCCCACCTATGCCCCTAGCTACAGTCATGCATTATTATTTTACCTAATAGCAGACGTTATACGGGCTAAGCATATTTCCACAACCGATTGACTATTTTGGTCGAATGCATAGTTTCTGACACTAAAAATCTCCTTTAATTTCGCCAAAGCGGTCTAAAAAATAAACAAAACCAAATAGACCAATAGGTTCATATTAGCAATTCACTAGGTTCATATCGTCGCTACTACGGCAAAATGAGCCACAGTTCGTATAAAATATTTGTCTGTGACTCATCTAAAATTTAAAAAAGGGCTCTATTAATTGCAGAATGAGTCACAGTCACGTGTATTTTATAATGACAGTGGCTCATTTTGCCGTAGTAACGACGATATTAGCAATTCAATAATAGATAAAGTAGGAATGTGCCCAACATTCACATCCGCGGACATCGCACTATATTTTACATTCGCATCCGCAACTGCGCATTTGTGATCTCACATCCGCGGATGTGAAATATTGCTTATTAATTTCCACTTCTAAAGTTAGTTAATAGTTAATCAGACCTGTGCACGGTCTGGAAATGCCCCCCCATTTTATTGGAGGATTTGCCCCCCCCCGCCAAAAAATAATGATGCCATTTTTGACCTATGATGAGGCCATCATCGCAATTTTTTTGCAGTTTTTAGCCTATTTCAATGTATTTTAAGCCAATTTGGACCTATTTTTACCTATTTTCGCTTTTTTGTCCCTTTTTTTCCCTTACCTTCTTTTTTTCTCTTTTTTCTCCTTTTATTTTCTTTTTTTTCTTTCTCACTGCTTGCCCCCCCCGTTTTATTGCCCCCCCCCCCGTTTCAAAAAAAGTTGTCCCCCGTGCCCCCCCCCGTTTTAAAATTCCCCCCCAATAAAACCCCCCGGGGTGGCAGTGCACAGGTCTGGTTAATACTTAAGCATTTATAGATTTTTTTACCCTCTCTAAGCCAAGTTTTGAAGTCTAATCATAGAATCATAGATGAACAAGGGGGTAGGGTGGGGTCAACCCCCCTAGCCTTGAAATTTTGGGCCTCCCCAGTAAAAAATCCAGGGTGCCCCCTCCCCCCAAGTTTTCGAATTTTTTACCCCGGACCACCTCTAGATTTTGAAATCTGCCCCTCCCCTCTCGATAAAATTTTAAGTACTTTTTTATACTACATTTTCTTCCAAAAACGTGAATTTTTAACATAAATTCTTGTTTTTACACCCTTTTTATACCTCAATATTACTTTTTGTTCAATAAAATGTAGTATTATCTTATAAAAAACTATTATTAAACCTTTAATGGTTTAAAAGTTTTTTGCTTCGGAAATTTGACCTCATCTGAATCTGACCCCCCTCTAGGTTTCAAAATCTTCCACCCCGGGTCGACCCCCCTAGAAAGCTAGGGGGGTTCGAGCCCCCCCCCCCCCCTTAGGACCCCGCCCATAGATTTTGAAATGTCATTTACCCGGGGTAAACACCAGCCCCCCTAGCTTTTTGACCGTGTTCATCTATGGTCTAAATGTGTTTTAGCCATAAAAAGCTCAAAAATGCAATAAAAACGCCCTTATACCTAAAATAACACTTTTTAATTTTTTTTTATTAAAATCGAAAACTATATGGATAAAATGCACGCCAGAACAAAAAACGATATAGGAAAAATGCATTTAATAGACATCTGCATCCGCGGATTTTTGTTTCCAAAAATCCACATTCGCGTCCGCATCTGCGTATGTCAAAAAATGACACCCGAGCACATCCCTAATAATAGGATATAGAGGTAAGTAAACTTATATGATTCTAAGCGAAGCGACATGCATGACCGGACCTTGTTTATATTTTGAAATGAAATCAATGATTAGGTACCAGACCTGTGCACTGCCCCCATAGGTGAGAACGGTTGGGGAAGCTAGGGGGTGGTTACCTGGGGTAAATCGAATTTTAAATTCTAGAAGGGGGTCCCAAGGGGGTCCGGACCCCCCCTAGTTTTTTAGGGGGGGGGTCGACCCGGGGTGCGAAATTTTGAAATCTAGAGGGGGGTCAGGTGGGGTCCGGTGTCCAAAGCAAAACAGTTTTAAACCATAATAACTTTAATAATTGTTCTTTTTATAGGATAATACTACATTTTATTGAATAAAAAGCCATATTCATGCAGACCTGTGCACGGTCTGAAAATGCCCCCCCCCCGCCAAAAAATGAAAAAGTACCCTAAAAATACCATTTTGGAAATGCCATTTTTGACCTATGATGACGCCATCATCGCGAATTTTTCGCAGTTTTTAGCTTATTTCAATGTATTTTAAGCCATTTTAGACCTATTTTTACCTTATTTCCGCTTTTTTTGTCCCTTTTTTTCCTTCTTTTTTCTCCTTTTTCCCTTTACCCCCTGCTTTCCCTGCCCCCGTTTTATTGCCCCCCATTTTGGAATTGCCCCCCGTCCCGTTTTAACCCCGGGGGGGGCAGTGCACAGGTCTGTTCATGTATAAAAAGGGTGTAAAAGCATGAATATGTGATAAAAATTCAAGTTTTTGGAAGAAAATTTAGTATAAAAAAGGCACCTAAAAATTTCCCGAGGGGGGAGGGGGAGGGGTCAGATTTCAAAATCTAGAGGGGGGTCAGGGGTAAAAAAATTCAGAAATTTGGGGGGAGGGGGGCCCCTACATTTTCGTCTGGGGGGGGTCCCAACATTTCGAGGCTAGGGGGGTGGACCCCACCCTGCCCCCCCCCCCTTTCTCACCAACTGCCCCCCGGGGTTTTATTGGGGGGGGGGGGCAATTCTAAAACGGGAGCAACTTTTTTAAAACGAGGGGAAAGAAAAAAAGAGAAAAAAAGAAGAAAAAACAGAAAAAGAAGGGAAAAAGGAAAGAAGGGAAAAAGGAAAAAAGGGACAAAAAAAGCGAAAATAAGGTAAAAATAGGTCTAAAATGGCTTAAAATACATTGAAATAGGCTAAAAACTGCAAAAAATTTGCGATGATGGCGTCATAATTTTAGGGTATTTTTTCATTTTTGGCGGGGAAAATAAAGCGGGGGGAGCAAATCAAATCCTCCAATAAAACGGGGGGATTACCATACCGTGCACAGGTCTGTATTAATTTCCTTTACTTTTTTCAACCACATTTATTTAAGATGTATATAAAATTTGCTTAACGCGGAATAAACAATTCAAATTCCATTCCGAAGCCCTAATTTTTTAAACTTTATAAATTTGAAAAATAAACCATAAAATATGAATAAACTATCCTTACATAACCATGAAAAATTCACCTGTAAATCGGAAACAATTTCGAAGTCCGGAATATTGAAAAGTTCACCCGCTTTTGACAAATCCCGTTGCTCCAAAACTTTCGTCAAAAGTTCGTGCATAACTAATCAGGACAGGATTTTTATATTGTGACAAGGATTTTGATTAAATTTTTTCATTTTTCTTCATCTGTGTAACTTGTCCACAAATTTTCTTTTACGTTAAAAACCTAATTTTTTTTTATGTCTTCTGCTGTTTTCATTTGTAATCCTTGGCAGTTTTGAAAAATTGAATTATCTCATGTCCAGCCTCTGGAGGCGGCATGAAAAAGGAGAGCACACGAGACATTCAATCGGTGATGTGACTTCTACATTTGGTAACAATAATAATTTTGCTTTATGCAATTTTTTCAATATTATCGTAGCGCATGAAAGGAAACGTACAATAGATATCTAACAAATCTAACACTTTTCATAAGGCGCGACAAAACAAGAAAGCACTCGGCTGAAAACCAAAATAAAATTGTAAAAATACTTTAACCTATTAAAATAAATAATAGGTTTAATAATAGTTTTTTAAAAAGATAATACTACATTTTATTGAATAAAAAACAATATTCTACAGAGTGTAAAAACATGAATTTGTGTTAAAAATTCACGTTTTTGGAAGAAAATTTAGTATAAAAAAAGTACTTAAAATTTTCCCAAGAGGGGAGGGGCGGTCAAATTTCAAAATCTTGAAGGAGGTCAGGGGTAAAAAATTCGAAAATTTGGGGGGAGGGGGGCCCCTAGATTTTTTTCTAGGGGGGGCCAAAATTTCGAGGCTAGGGGGGGTGGGCGTGGGCCCCATCCTACCCCCCCTTGTTCATCTATGAGGGGCCCCAAAATTTCAAGGCTAGCGGGGGGTGGATCCCACCCTGCCCCCCCCCCCTTTCTCACCTTTCTATGGTAACAATAACAACCATGTATATTTTATAATGACAGTGGCTCATTTTGCCGTAGTAACGACGTTATGTGTTTGCATTTATTAGTGTTTTTTTTGTTTGCTTCACGATGTGGCTGTTACAGGAAAAAATTTATATATAAGAGGGGGGTCCAGAGGGGTCAATGGAATGCAAATCTGTTCGACTGGGTAAAAAGCAATTCGTGATTTATTGACTTGTAATTTGAAATACTTTCACCTGCGTTTAGGCTTGAAAATGAAACGAGCAGCTGAAATTTCGGAAAAGGAGATTCCTTTAAGAAAATCAAAGAAGGCGAAAGTCAAAAATAAAACGTACGTGCACTTATTTCGATAAGATTTTTTTGTCACAATTTTGAACGCAGACCTGTGCACGGTCTGGAAATGCCCCCCGCTTTATTGGAGGATTCCCCCCCGTTTTATTGCTCCCCCGCAAAAAAAATGAAAAAGTACCCCAAAATTATGACGCCATTTTTGACCTATGATGACGCCATCATCACGAATTTTTTGCAGTTTTTAGCCTATTTCGTTGTATTTTAAGCCATTTTAGACCTTTTTTACCTTATTTGCGCTTTTTTGTCCTTTTTTCCCCTTTTTCCTTCTTTTTTTGTCTTTTTTTCTCCTTTATTTCTCTTTTTCTTTCTTTCTTTCCTGCTTGACCCCCCGTTTTATTGCCCCCCGTTTCAAAAAAGCTGCTTCCCCCGTGCCCCCCCCGTTTTGGAATTGCCCCCCCAATAAAACCCCGGGGGGGCATTGCACAGGTCTGCAACCCCTACAACCATCCCCTGCCGAAAAATTTGTATGAAGTACAATCCCCCTTTCCAAAATCCAGGCTACGCCCCTGCAGACACCCCCAAAATTTCGGGAATCTTAGTATAGTTATTTAAAACTAAAAATAGCGTATTGGTTGGGGTAGATACAAGAAGTCCCATACGGTGCACAGACATGAGCCACGCCCCCCGGGGTTAAAACGGGGGAATATTCTTTTTTCAGAATGGGGGCCCCTTTTTTTGCAACTGTTTTGAAACGGGGGGGGGGGCAGGAAACGGGGGGCAAGCAGGGGAAAGAAAAAAACGAGAAGAAAAGAGAAAAAAAGAAGGGAAAAGGGAAAAAAGGAACAAAAAAAGCGAAAATAAGGTAAAAATAGGTCTAAAATGGCTTAAATAAATTACATCGAAATAGGCTAAAAACTGCAAAAAATTCGCGATGATGGCGTCATCATAGGTCAAAAATGGCGTCATATTTTTAGGGTACTTTTTCATTTTTTGGTGGGGGGGGCAATAAAACTAGGGGGGCAAATCCTCTAATAAAACGGAGGGGGGCATTTTCAGACCGTGCACAGGTCTGGTGGCGTCATAATTTTTGACATACTATAAAAAATACATTAAAAAAGGTAAAATTTTTTGCGCTTCGCGCTAAGTGATTCAGTAGGATTCCCATACGCGTCCCAAAATTTGATTTGACCAATCCTAAATTAAAATACACTTATAAAACATCTGCATACCCTAAATTGGCACCCGAGACACTGATTTTTGTGGTTATTTTTAAGATTTGAGTTTTTCATTAGGAGTTATAAGCCGATTTGTACCCCAATATTGCACTATTTTGGCATGTACAATTTATATTATTAAAAAATTTTTTATTAAGCCTTTAATCAAATTAATTATATGTTTTTGTATTACCAAGTGTATGGCAGTTACAAATATACTTTTTTTTCATGGTAACAACGAATTTTTTATAATTACCGTTCAAATACCCATCAAATTTTAGTTGTTGTAAAAAAATTCACATTTTTCGAAAAACAACTTATTTTAATAAAAATCAATTATATTACAATTTTGTTTGATTTTTAGGTTTTTCTTAAGCT
>JASAMX010002872.1:0-13079 GCA_030248175.1 Microlaimidae sp. YZB2_3 | reverse complement strand
TTAACGGCTTTTTAAAATCAAATATAAAGTTTTAAGTCCTAAAAACATTAAAAAATTCAGATTTAATATAAGACGACTTTTAATTTAACAAAGACATGGACAGCTAATTTGTTTTATGTAATAAATAGAAACATTAAAGAAAAAGTCGCCTTATATTAAATCTGAATTTTTCAAATGTTTATCGGACTTCAAACTTGATATTTGATTTTAAAATGCCGTTAATATGGCGGTATGTTTTGTTTTATACGAAAATAATGATAAATTACCAAAATTTAATGCGCAATGCGATAACTTATTTTGACAGAAAATTTTAGTGGTTACTGTGACGCTTGCGTTATACTTTTTTTGCTATAATTTTTGACGACATATAAATAACTCATTTAACTAATACTGTGGTATTTTACAGCTGGTTAACTCATGTAAAGGTTAATTCACTTTGAAAGAAATTTATGTGAATTAAGTTTTATTAATGGTTAAGAAGGACAGAAATTCAAAGCTTTTACACGTATTGTTTTTATTCGGTTTTGTTTTTCTGAAAATTTCACAAAATCTGTTATTAATTTACAGGTTAAAGAGACTTGTTTCAGTCTTTTTTTGGCATTTAGTTTTTAGACTTATGTAGCTTTATACTATTCCATTTAATATAAGGCTTTTTTTAGAAGCTTTGTTTTTAGTCTTTTGCTAGAATTTCCGCCTTTTAATGCATTGAATTCAATGTCATTTATTAAAGATATAAAACATTAAAAAACTTACTCTTTTTAAAAGAAACGTCATGGTCTCCTCATGATATGAATTCAATTATTTTAATCATTCATATCCAAAACTTCAAAGTAATTTTAAGCAGTATACTATACAAAAATTAAGTCTGGGTAACTCCGTAAAATTGTATGGAACCTGAAAGAACCATATAAAATAGTGTGTTATTCTTCTGTTTAAATTTTTTTTAGTTAGACCTGATTTAACCACTTTTTTGGAAATTAGCTTTATTTGGACTTTTGTTTTGTGCTTGATTTTTCTGGATTGATGGTTTATTTTTAAACAACAAAACCACACCATTGTAAATGGTTTTTCCAGGTTCCATACAATTTTACGAGGTTACCCAGACCTAACTTTTGTATAGTATACTGCTTAAAATTACATTGAAGTTTTGGATATGAAAATAATTTTATTCATATCATGAGGAGACCATGACTTTTATTTTAAAATGAGTAAATTTTTTAATGTTTTATAACTTTAATAAATGACATTTGAATTCAATGCATTAAAAGGCGGAAATTCTAGCAAAAGACAAAACGAAGTTTTTCGAAAAAAAAGCCTTATATTAAATGGAATAGTATAAAGCTACATAAGTTTAAAAGCTTAAATGCCAGAAAAGGCTGAAAACAATTCTCTTTAAAACCTGTAAATTAATGACAGATTTTGTGAAATTTTTCAGAAAAACAAAACCGAATAAAAACGATACATTTAATAAAAGCTTTAGTTTGCGTTTTTTTAACTATTAATAAAACTTAATTCGCATAAATTTCTTTTAAAGTGAATTAACTTTTACATGGGTTAACCAGTCCTGTAAATACCACAGTATTAGTTGCAAGTAGCACGTCGTCCAAACGATACAAAAAAGTATAACGCAAGCGTGACAGTAACCATGAAAAATTTCTGTCAAAATAAGTTATCGCATTGCGCGTGAAATTTTGTAATTTATCATTATTTTCCTCTAAAGCAAAACGTACCGCCATATTAACGGCTTTTTAAAATCAAATATCAAGTTTTAAGTCCGAAAAACATTGAAAAATTCAGATTTAATATAAGGCCACTTTTTTTTTAATGTTTATTTTTTATTACATAAAACAAATTAGGTGTCAATGTATTTGTTAAATTAAAAGTCGCCTTATATTAAATCTGAATTTTTCAATCTTTTTAGGACTTAGAACTTGATATTTGATTTTAAAAGCGGTTAATATGGCGGTACGTTTTGCTTTATACGAAAATAATGATAAATTACAAAATTTAATGCGCAATGCGATAACTTATTTTTGCAGAAATTTTTCAGGTTACTGTGACGCTTGCGTTATACTTTTTTTGTATCGTTTTGACGACGTGTTACTTAACTAATACTGTGGTATTTACAGCTGGTTAACTCATGTAAAAGTTAATCCACTTTAAGAGAAATTTATGTGAATTAAGTTTTATTAATGGTTAAAAAACGCAAACTAAAGCTTTTACACGTATTGTTTTTATTCGGTTTTGTTTTTCTGAAAATTTCAAAAAAACTGTTATTAATTTACAGGTTTTAAAGAGACTTGTTTCAGTCTTTTTTGGCATTTAATTTTTAGACTTATGTAGATTTATACTATTCCATTTAATATAAGGCTTTTTTCGAAACTTTGTTTCGTCTTTTGCTAGATTGTATATAATATCAGACTTTCAGTTTTGATATTTTTAGATATTTTAAAAGCAAAGAAAGTTTTTATCTTTAAAAAGGTTTTTTGTGTTGAATAATATTGCCTTTATTTCAAAACTTGTTTATTCACCTTTTTTGATTTAAACTTTAACGCAGGACAAAAAAAGTTTCCACGTCTTAATAGTGAACTTTGCGTCTAACTGTTCCAAGTACCTGCTTCATGGCAAAACACTAAGATTAAAACACTAGACGCGTTTTAATATGCGTTTCAGATGCGATAAAAATTAAAAAGGGTTAACAAACTAAACGAGAAGTTGAACTTAACCGTATAAAAAAATTATTGTTTGTGATGAGATTTAATTAACATCTGCAGGAAAAAACCGGCAACTTAAAAAACGTAAAAATTTTTTATTAATATATGAATTAGAATTATTTTAATCGGAGTAATGTTCAGATATTGTTTTATTTAAGGTAATAAAAGAGAGGGCGGAAAAACTACAAAAAATGGCAACAGAGCAAGGGGTCTCAGTGGCAGAATTAAATCCGCTGGAGAAAGACAAAAAACTCAAACTCGCCTTTCTAGATTTGCTTTTGATGCTCCGTGAAGCAAATAATCTTACCTTTCAAGATATTGCAGACGAGGTGGACACATTCATGTATGAAGGTTGGTCAAAAGCTTTCTATATTTATTTTGTTAAAATGTTTTGGTTCTAAACTATAAAATTTATTATATCTGTGTTATAGGTCATGACACAACAGCAGCAAGCATTAGTTGGACTCTGTGGATTTTAGGCCACCACCCAGATATACAAGAAAAACTGTTTGAAGAACTTCAAGATATATTTGGTAACTACACTTTAAATAAAGATTTTAATAGTTTACAATCAGGTTTTATTTAACGTACATTACAATATTTTAAAGTAAAATTTATATTCTATTTTAGCGTTAAAACTTGCATGTTTAAATAAAAGTATTCGCTAAGTTTGTTTTAGTTGATTCTTTTAGGAGATTCTGATCGGGCACCCACTGTTGATGATTTAAAGAAAATGAATTATTTGGATTTGATTGTAAAAGAAAGTCTCCGCTTGTTTCCTGCTGTACCACTCTACGGTAGAGAGTCGACAGAGGATTTCGAAATTGGTAGCTAATACAGATTTTTTAGTTTAGAGTTTAAAGTTCCAAGATAACATTTTTTCTTGTAGGTATGAGAGTAAAAAAAAAAAAATAAAATAACAGTTTTTTTTGTAGTTTGTTTTAGTTAAACCTATATCTTAAGAAATTCGCTGCAGGTTAATATGTTTTGATATTTTACTACGTTTAACACTCATGAATTTGGTTACTAACACGCGAAGAGCAACGATAATATGTAATGGAAATTATTTTAAACATTAAAAGATACACTCCCTTGTTGTTTTACAATTATTTTTACTTTTCCACGTACGTTTGGGGCTGATTGTTCTTATTTAACCACTAAAAATTTAAAGCTTTATATATATAACAGAAAAATTGTAATTTAGTACTGGTCTATTAAAATTGCGTTTATTTAATCTTACAATATTTAACAAATTATGCCTATAAATATTTGGAACATTTTCGAAAGCTAAGCATTTTGACAATATTAATTTTTTTGTATAACTCAAGACTATGATGAACAAAAAACTGTCTAACAAACATTTATTTATATTTTAATACAACATCTCGAGTATCACAGTACTTATGTACTCAAGTATTTAAGACTATGTTTCAATTCAACACGTAAGCATTTTAAGTATGGTAAATTTTTAGGTGGCTACACTGTTCCAAAAGGCGCTACTGTTTTGGTTGTTAGTTTTATGGTACATCGTGATCCTGAATATTTTCCAAATCCAGAAGTAAGTTATTTATCAAAACAAAAATTATTCTTACTTGTAGTCAATGGTTTTATTTGTGTAGCGGTGTCAAGATGTAGATTAACCCTTTGGAATTCTTTCCATTGCAAATCCGCAGAAATGGTTTCGCGCCGGTACTGCACTGTGTTAAATTCCACGTTCGGGATCGTGGGAACGCGAACTTTAACACTGCAGCACTGGCGCAAATCCTTTTACGCGGATTTGCAGCGTTTGTACCGGGTTTGCCGCGGGTTTGCAGGTTTTTAAAAAAAAAATCCCAAAAGGTTAATCACTAAGCTGCTTTGTTTGTTTGTCACTAAGCCTCTATTTCTTGAAGTTCTTTTAACAATTCTTGTTGTTTTTTGCTGTGTTATTCTTCATCTGAAAACCTTGATTCTGTCTAAAACGTCAAAGATCTGCTATTATTGTAAACAATAAACGTATTTAGTCGAAAACTTTGCTTTAACCTGAAAAGTGCTTAAGGTAGAACTTCACAGTTTTTTTTTGACGACAGATCTTTTTGAATTAGATCTTACTATACGTAGTTTGACCTGCTGATTCAATTTTTGACATTCATTTTTCTGTAAAAAAATGTTATCGTCCACAATCATCAAATAAAATGAATAAAATACATGTCAAAAATACAAAACATTAATAAAGTTTATTACCAAAAATATTCTATTTTTCCATTTTCTATTTAGCGTATCTTAAATAAATTAAATTAAATTAAATATTTAAATTAAAAAGCTAAAAAATAAAAAAAAATTTTTTCGGCGTTAAAAATATGGTCGAGCGACTACTCGAACCCATGGATCCGATGATCCGAGCGCGATGTACTAACTACTGCGCTGCGGGGTCCTCTGGGATTTTCAATTAAAAGGAGCTTTTAAAGGAATGGTTCAAAATGTAGTTTCTCGGCGTCAATTAAAAGAAAATTAAATGAAAATTAAAAAAAATTGATAGGTTATTTTTAAACGAAAGTTTGGAAATAGTTAGATATAGGCTTTTACCATTTTTTTTATTATAAACGAATAAAAAAGCACTTCAGGATTTTTTTTACTATATATTTTTGTAAAAAAAGTCTTTTTTGCAATTTAAAAAAAATCCTGAGATCATTTTGAACCCAAACCACCTCTGAAAGTTGCCCCCTACATTACCCTAATTTATTATAAAATTTTGCCCAAAAATAACCAATCAATTTTTTTTAAAAGGCCTTATTGTGGTTTTCAGAGGTAGAATCCATGGACATCTGTTGCGAACTGGACAAACTTTTTGGTGATGTATTTATAACCACTGGATAGCACAGATTCTTAATTTTTTTATAGCACCCCACTTTTATGGGCCAAAAATTAATATTTATAATGATATGCGACTTTTAGTCCAAGTGGTCAAAACTGTGAAGTTCTACCTTAAGACTTGTTGACACTTATTTTTTCTATGTATTTATGGCATATAACATTTTACATAAAGGCTATGAGTTCACACTATCACGTCTTAAACGTATGACGTAAGACGTCTAAGTTATTTTTCAAAATATTACTTGATTTTCGTTGCTAAAATCACTAGTTTGTATGTGCAAATGTTTGACTCACACAATCCAGTCTATTCCAGTGGTTCAAAAAAATTAATTTCGTTTGGCAAACTGTCGATCGTAGGAAAAATAAAGTGTTACAGTTATGAAAAAATTTTCATTTTATAGTGCAGCGAAAAATCATACACAGCAAAAATTAAATTCACAAAATGGGGTGGATTTAGGGTTGTTGTTGCTTTTCCGTTATTGCAAAAACCAAAACTAGTTAGCACGTTCGTAAGTGTATGTGTGGCTAAAAACTGTAAATATTGCTAAAATCTATAGCTAAAAGCTAAGCCTAAATCGATTTTTAAACTTTTTTAAATTAAAAAAGTCCAATTGTTTATTGTTTGCGGCTTATCCAAAACTTTAACGCCTTTAAATGTTCTACGTCTTGCTCTAAAGGCCTTGTACCTCACACTTGTGAGTGTAACTTCTGGAACAAAATTTGATTTGTGTATAAGTGAAATGAAAATTTTAAAATTATAAAGTACAAATCAAGAAAAATTTCGTCAGTGCTTATTATTATGCGCTGTTAATTGACACAATATTAAATTGTTTCTGTAGCATTGTTAATATTGTTTTAAAGAGTCATTTTATTCACAAGAAGTTAGTATGCATTGCCACAGTTTATTATTTTTGATTTATGTTTTTTTTCCTAGAAATTTGATCCCGATAGATTTTTACCTGAAAATTCTATGGACAGACACCCTTTTGCTTATGTTCCGTTTTCAGGAGGACCAAGAAACTGTATTGGTATAAATATTTTTAAATGTGCGTGCGTGCGTGCGTGCATGTGTGTGTGTGTGTGTGTTAATAAAATATTTCAAAATATTTTATGTTTTTATCAAAAAGACTTACTATACACTAAACCCAGATTTGTCCAATAAGGACGCAGCTTTTAAAACTGTCTTTAGCAGGCTAAGATAGGTATAAAGCAAAAAATTCTGTTTCAAAAACAGGTATTACACAGAGTTAAGCCTGTTTAAAATAGAAAACAGCATAAAATCTTATGAAAGAAGATAAGTGACAGAGATAAGTAGCCACATTGCTTTGGAGGTAAGTAAAAGGGAATCGGCGAAAGGTGTATATAGAATGGAGTTATTTAAAAGGCGGGTTAGAATCAGAAACAGCTAATTTTCAGAAGGCAAAAATATAATTACAAGCAATTAAAACGCAAGTAAAAACGTGATTTTAAAAATTAGTACAGGATAATGATAATATTTTACAAAACATATGCAAGCTTTTACAACATATACAATTTTTTTCTTTTGCAATACATATAATTTCAAAATTTTAACTATAGAATGACTTATCTATTAGTCACATTTTAGGCCAAAGATTTGCACTTCTTGAAGAAAAAGTAATTGTTTCAACGGTGATAAGGAATTTTAAAGTTGAATCCCAAGAAAGTTATGACAAGGTGCTTCCTGTTTCTATGTTAACACTCAAGCCTTCCAGCAAATTACTGGTTAAACTCAACGCTCGAAACTGATATAAAGGAAAAAACTTTTGTCATTTTAAAAAAACAATTTTTGGTAGTGTTTCAGTTCAACAAAATACGTGATTTAATTAAAAATGAAACATGATGTTTTTAAGAGAATAATTTTTCACAAAAAAATTATTAATTTGATTAATTAATAATTTGCACTTTTCATTTTTAATGTTTTATTGCATTTGTCTATGAAAATATGTGTTGTATGAACTTGTTAATTTTTTTTCATCTCAAATTTTTAATCTAATTGCGCATGACAAGAATTTTGAGAAATTAAACTAGCCTAAAATTTTAACTTTCCTCATAGTGAAGTTACAAAAATATTAGAAAAATAAAAAAATCTTTGAAACAAAATCAATTATTTGGAAAATAATGGCATATTTTAATCTTTGTAGCTGCTTAATTTTAAAATAAACGATAATACTGACTTTATTTTGACTCAAACTTAATTTAGGTAATAAACGAATATGTTAAAAAATATGTTAAAAAAATGGATTTTAATAAAAATTGTAAAAAAAATAAAACAAAAAGCAATTATATAAATAAAACAAAAAAGCATTTACATAAAGGTATAAAAAACTATTATATTTTTTTAAAAAAATATAGTTAAACATTAATTATTTTTACTAAAAAATTGTGAAGAAAAACGACGAAAATTCAAATGTGCACAAAGGTCTCGAAGAGGATTTTGCATGGGGAAAGAGGCGACATAAAAACAAACGCCAAAAAATACTTTAAAATTTCTTACAAGATACAATTTTTTAACAGAGAACATAATATGGTAATTATAATACGCCGTAAAATAATGCCCCATAAAATAAACTAAATAATAATTAGAGCATTTATTAATAAAAGGTAGATCTCCATCCAAATTTAATCCCTCATTGCACCGCTCCAAAATACTTTTTTACCTTTTTAATTTAAAATTAAACTGTTTTTTTTAATTTTTTACGGAAAAATGCAGGAGCTAAGTTGAGAAGAGACGTGTACGTTTTTTTAATGGTTTTTTGCATTATTAGCCAGTTGACTCCATGCTGTATTTAATTTTTGCATGATAATTGCCCTTTTATATTTTTTTTTGTTTAATTATTTTCGTAAAAAATTTTAGGGTATTTTTAATGTGCAGTTTTATTTGCCTCATTTTTGCTAATATTATTTCACAAAAACCTCCGTCGTAATTCTTCATAAAAAGGGATAATTATGTTTATCCCTATATGAATGATTTAGGGTATCTGACTTAATTTCGGCCAGGCCTTAATTTCGGCCACCAATTTAGGGTGTTAAAAAATTGGCTTATTTTTAAAACACAAAAGAACTAGCACAAAAGTAACTGGATTAATGTTGAATAAAGTGTTTTTGCAAAAATTTTTTATTTTTGTTTTTCTGCATTATCAACATATTCATACAAAAAGTGAATTTTTTGTGATTTTCTTAATTTTTGCTTTGTGTTTAAACTGCATCAAATTTAGAACGAAGCAGAGTATAACCTTAAAATATCTTCTATTTAAGACTCAAAGTTGTTAATTTTCATGTTTTGATATTTTCTTCAATATTACTTTGCAACGCGTTTAACTAACTGCGCATTTTAACATTCCGTTAATTTCGGCCACCTTAAAATTTGGGTGAAATAACCTGCCGTTTTTTACTGATTTTAAATATCATCGTACTACCGTATTTATAAAGACTTTTTTTTGCTCGTTTGACTTTTTTTAACGTTTTTTTAAGCCAAAAATAAAAATTCAACAAAAAATACAGGTTATTAAAACTTGTTTTTTTAAGACTTTGACATAATTATTTAAAGTCTTCCTAATAACTATTAAAGTTTGCAAACGGGAAAAATTAAGTTATATGTACCAAGAACAATACCTAAGGATAAATTTGCAACTTTTAAAAATTTTTATTGTTCAGTTTGGGAATAGTTATAGCCAGTTTTTTCTAGGTGGCCGAAGTTAATGGCTCGCGCCTTAATTTCGGCTACTATAAAAAAACTTTAAACCTCCACTGATCTTTAAGTCTAACAGAAATTTAAAAATTTTGCACTGGAATAACAAAAATAGCTATCGTTTAATTTTTAGACCTAATTTTGCGTCGATTGGAAACACCAGAAAAAACTTATCCAAAAAAAATTAGGAAAGGTGGCCGAAATTAATTCAGTAACCCTAATTGTTTTTAACAGTCAAAAATTATGAATATTTGTAAAATCATATATACTAATGGAGCTTCTTTTTAATAAAACATCGTCTTTGCCGCATAAATGCTAATACTTGGATACTGAAATGAAAATAATCAGTAAAACAATAAATACCAAGATTTATAACAAAACAGATGACTTTTCATTTAAAGTACATTTTAATTACATGGATTATGAAAGAAATACCACTAAATCAATTGTATTTTATACCTTTTATTTTCAGCTTATACAAATTGGAAGAATTTTTACTCATTCATAAAGTTTTTAGAAGGAACTAAACAGCTATTTCATTCATTCTTAAAAAATTAATTTCCAAAACATAGGGTAGCAGACTTAATTTCGGCCACCTTTTTTTATTGTTTTGGATACCTTTTTTTGGCTCTTTTAATCGAGCCAAGATTTCGTCTAAAAATCAAACGACTGCTATTTTCGTTATTCCAGTGCAAAATAAAAATTTCTGTTACATTTAAAATCAGTAGAGGGTTTAAACTTTTTTATAGTGGTCGAAGTGAAAGCGCGTTCCTTTAACTTTGGCCACCCAGAAAAAACTGGCTATAACTATTGATAAAACGAACGATAAATATTTTTAAAGTTTGCAAGTTTATACTTAGGTATTGTTATTGGTACATATAACTTAATTTTTTCCCGTTTGCAAAGTTTTATATCATTAAAGATTTTTATTATCAAACCTTTATTTGAAGACTTATATTAAAAGATTATAAAGACTTTATTTGAAGCTTTATTATCAAGACTTTAAATAATTATGTCAAAACTTTAAATAACACAAGTTTTGTTTAATAACACGTGTTTTTTGATGAATTTTTTTGGTATTAAAAAATATTTCAACATAAAATGGATTTTGTTACAGCCAGCCAACTTTAAAGAAAGCCTGGAAAAAATTTTATTCCGTCTATTGAGTTTTTTATATTTTTAACCTAACAATAACAAAAAAAAACAAAATCCGTCTTAATTTCGGTCACCTTTTAGTTTTAAAAAAAACAAAAACAAAAATCTAAAACACAAAAAAACCATTACATAACCCAAAATTATCAACTTTAAATATAAACAATACGTTAAAAAAGTTTAGGAATGGTATAATTTCACACCAACTCTTGCCTATCTTTGATGTTTTATATCTGACTGCATTCCTCCGCCAAGAAAATAACATGAGTTTTTTTACTGCATTTCAATAATCTTTGAGAATTTCCTATACCGGTTTATTGATAGATCAAACCTAGTCAATTAGGACTTTGATTACTATACAGCTCGCATAGATGTTTACTACGTAATTCTTATGAATTTTACTGTGTTTTATTTTACTTTCACAACTTTTTGAAGCATTGGAACTCTATATCGTGGTAAGTAGTGGGTTGGGTGGGGAAACCTCATTGACATTAATATTTACTATATATATTTATACCATATATATTTGACTGCATCCCTCCGCAAAGAAAATAACCTGAGTTTTTTAGTTTGAGTTTCTATAATATTTTTTGAAAAATTCCTTCCGGTATATCCATAATTTAATACAACCTTTTAAATTATGTGTTATTTAACCCCACCCGTACACATGATGGTGCAAAACTTGTTAAACAAGTTGTTTCACGTGAATTTTCAGGTGGCCGAAATTAATGGAATCTTAAAATACGAAGTTAATTAAACACATTGCAAAGTCATTTGAAGAAAATATTAAAACATGAAAATTAACAATTTTGAGATTTAAATAGAAGTTATTTTAAGGTTATATAGTGTTTTTTTTTCTAAATTTGATGCAGTTTAAACACAAAGCAAAAATCCAGAAAATCACAAAATATTCACTTTTTGTATAAAAATGTTGATAATACAGAAAAACACAAATAAAAAACTTTTGCAAAAACATTTTATTCAACATTCATCCAGTTACTTTTTGCTAGTTTTTTTGTGTTTTAAAAATAAGCTAATTTTGTAACACCCTAAAGCCGTGGCCGAAATTAATGCCTGACCGAAATTAAATCAGATACCCTAAACTTATTGGCAAATAAGTCACTGTATCTCACAGTGTAATAATCATTTTATTTTAGTTATCCCAACAGTCACTGTATTTCCCAAACACTTTTTTTTCTTTGCTGTGAAGTTCTTTAGCCTTGTGCAAAAGAGGCACTTTTGTTTATTTCATTGCTGCATGGTGGTCTAACATAAATGTTTTTGAATTGTTCCGTTTTTCGCAACTTGCCATTGAAACGAACAAACTTATTACAAATGGCGTTGTTGTGGAATTGTACTTTCATTAGTTGCGGTTTACCACAGACTTGTTTCTAAATACCGAAGCAGTCCACAGCCGCATTAGCTTGTTTCCCCTGGCCACCAATTGCCTCCTCCACTAAGATTTTGACTTTGTTTTGATCGGCTTGCTGATTGGTGGACTCTTCAAGACCTGCGATAACAGCCATGGTTTAGTGTTTCCGCTCAGTCCCAACCTTTTTCTGTAGTCGATCCTCAATCCATGGAAGCAGCTTGCGGATAACCTTGGAACAGATTTTTGCAATTATATCCTCATTGCATAGCGGAAAATATACATAGATCTTCTCTAAATCTGAAATTTTCTGCTGCAGAAGAGCATTATCCATTTCTAAATTTGCTATTTTTCATCTTTATTTATCAGCCTTGTCTCTATTGGTGTTTTTGTCATTTGCTTTTGAAGATATTCTTTTTGTTTTGTTTTTTTAAAAGATTACAACATTAAATTTATCTTGATTGCTGCCGCTGTCGAAAATGTTTACAGTAAAACGTTTTCGTGGCTAATTGGTAGTAGTAATTATATTTTAATGTAAATTTTTTAACGAAGGTTTTTTAATGAATTTTTTTTTAAATACCTAACAAATGTACCTCTGATAGAATACCTGCTATTTTTTTCAAAACGTTTAGCTAAAATTATTGCTAAACCACTCTCCAAAATTTTTGAAAAAAATTGTTTAATACTGCAGAACTTTCTCATGACTGGAAGGTTGCACTCTCTTTACCAGTTTTAAAAAAAATCTACAGCAAGTCATAAGGAAAATATTCGTTCAATCTCACTCACTTCTTTTTCTTGTAAATTGAACAAATTGTAAAGTGTGAGCTTTCTATCTTCTTTTAAATATATTATCTTATCTTCAGGATGGTTTTAAAGATAAAAGCTCAACAGTTACAAAACTAATTGATTCTTAAAATGATTGGACTTTAGCTGTAAATAACAAAAATCTGAGTTGACGTAATATATTTGGATTTTGCAAAACCTTTTGACACAATATAAAAATCAAAAGCTTTTGTACAAATTAAAAAATACGGTGTTTCCGACATACTTTTAAAACGACTAGAAACATTTTTAACGAATAGAAAAATAAAAATAGTTATAAATAAATGATACAATTTCAAACCCATACCCATTCACCAGCTCGGTAACACAGGGTTCTGTCTTGGGGTAATTTTTTTTCTTAATATATAAATGACATTTTAAAATGTGTACATAACTCTGAAACTAGATTTTCTGCTGAAATCTAAACAAGTTATTCAGATTTAAGCGATAATTGACTGAA
>JASAMX010002869.1:0-12696 GCA_030248175.1 Microlaimidae sp. YZB2_3 | reverse complement strand
GTTGTTGTTCGTTCAGTTACGTATTGCTTGTTAAATATTAAAATCAGAGGAATAAGATTTTTGGCTCACGCACGGTCGTGTTTTTTTGGCTCACGCACATTTTTTTAATTCCTATTTTAAATAAGGCAAATAGCAAACGGAATAAAATTTTTATAATTTTTATGCGTCAACTTTTTTTGGACAAAATATTGTGCTTTTAAATTCAGTATTTTTCTTGACATATTGCTCTGTGAAATTGTCAAAGTGGGAAGAGTAATTAATATTGTTAAGCTAATTTTTTATCTTAACAATATTGATTGATTTTTACTAACAAAGGGTCAGCTTATATCAGTTCATTTTTAAATCCTTTAGCTGTGTCCCGCAATATGCTAAAAAATAATAAATCAATAAATAAATAAATAAATAATAGTAAGTGTTATTCTTGGCTCACGCACCTTTTGTTCACGCAAATAGGGCTTTAAAATAATGCTCTAATATTAATAAAACAAATATGCGTGGCATAAAACAAATATTGAATATGCGCGGGCTATTATAAAAGTAATATTTAGACGTCGTCTCGCGCGTTTTCATTATGGGATTAGGTTTGTTGCGAACTTTTTTTTTTTGACCAAGGTGAAAATTATAATCGTATTATTTTTGGTATTTTTTAGAAACTCTCACATAACCGTCATAAAATACTTATAAATGTGAGATATTTTTATCTTTTAACACACAAATACTATAAAATGAATCGAAGTTACGTTGATTTTATATTGATTGTGACTTTTTTGACGTAGTAACGCATTCTATCATTCAAAGCATAAATATTAGTAGTAGCAGTAGCAACTCGTCACTAAAAAAGCCGAATGAGTCTAAGTTAGTACAAAATGCGGGTCCGGCACAAAGAGCCCTAAAAAAATTGCAGCTGGCACAAAAGAGTTCTGGCACAAAAGAGCCCCGGCACAAAAGAGTCCCAGCACAAAAGGGTCCTGGAGAAAAAGCGTTAATGAGCCCAAGTGCTGCGAGCACTGAGGTCGGCACAAAACTTGCATAAAATCAATTTCTTCACAACCGAGAAACAATGTTCATACCTCAGCTGTCTTCTTGTTTTTTATTTGTTTTTTAATTAGCCCCTAACAAGTTGTGTGAAGAATTTCGCCGGTAAAAAAATCATGTTTTTAAATATTTTTATTATTTAGTTATTAAAACGCTTAAAGCTTTCTAAAGCGTTTAAAAAATAAGAAAAAATATTGTTGTATTTGGGTATAAATCATATAATAATGAATTAGTGTTTTTGTCATAATTGAATGTATGTTAAATAAAATCATGTCTGAATAATGATTATAGTTGGCATCAATTTTTTGTTCATAGTTAAAATGTTAGAATTTTACGTCAAACAAGTGTTTTGGTCGTAATTGTAAGGACGACCAGATTTGTTCAAATTTAATTTGGCTTTATATAAGCTTTAAGTCTTAAGGACCTTTAGCATAATCACAAATTTGTTTTGCATTGCTTATTAATAGTCTTTTTTTGTTCCAGAAAGCTTAAATTTTTAACATCATAGTACATTTTGTGGTTTTTTCGTTAATCACACTAAAATAGTCCTAAAATAAATTTGAATTCTAAAGAATAGCATGCTAGGGAGACCTTATTTCTGCCAAACATTACCAGATAATTCGTTTTAATTTCAAAATAAAAAACAATATGTTATAAACATTTTTAAAAATATTATAAAAGATCATGCCAGATTACGGCAGAATTTCAAATATATAGAAAGATTTCGCATGATGATTATAATAATGAGAGGTGGGATAATGAATACCAAAAATACCTAAAAAGAAGTTAATGAATAAAAAACATATAATATGAGCAGCTGGCCAAACCAAATGCAAACTTTCTATTGTCCACATAATCTCCATCTCAGACTAGTCTACATCTTTTCTGTCTAAACATACGCCCGGGGGAAAATCGCCTCTTTTTCCTGCTCTATTCTTAGAGCATTTTTCAAGGCTAGTAATTCAACATATTTTTGCATATCAAATATCATCTCTAATTAAGCCTTTTTTGTTCAAAATTTTAATTGCTTTATTGTTATGTCGATTTAAAACTAAAATTTAAATTCATTGAAGTCAACTAAGTGTTATTTGTTTGTGTTTTTTTCTTTCGAAAACACTGGGCAAAGTTTAAAGCAACAGAAAAAATATCCAGAAAAAATTAAGAGAAAATGTCAAAGCCAAAATATTTCTTTCAAACATGTTACTTATTTTTTAAACGTTTATATCTAGCCGTAAGATTTAAGCATTAGCTACTTGATTTATTGAAAAACTATAATGCAGTAAAATTTTACAAAACTGCATTTTTTAACCAACGAAGCCGTAGTAACAGTTTTAACACTATATCTATATTTGTACCGGGTTCTGTCTTTTAAATAGTAAAAAATTTTACATTTTTGACTCGCTAAATAACTTACCAATGACGATAATGATAAGAAACTCCATGTGGAATATACCATCTGTTTTTTGTTGTTATTTTTGACACGCTGTCGATTGAGCTAAACAATATATATATATATATATATATATATATGGGGGGGGGGTGTGTGTGTGTGTGTGTGTGTGTGTGTGTGTGTGTGTGTGTGTGTGTGTGTGTGTGTGTGTGTGTGTGTGTGTGTGTGTGTGTGTGTGTGTGTGTGTGTGTATATATATATATATGTATTGGGGGGGGGGGGGGGGGGGGGGGGGGGAGCTAAAACGTTTATTAACAATGTTTTTGTTAATGTTTCGCTTGATTCACACACATTGATCTGAGGAGAGTCAGTTTTAGAAGCAACCGCTCAAGAATACTATTTTGGAGGTAAAACTCACCAGCCAAAAGCTAAATCTAACCCAAACAAATATAGCATACAATATGTTTTATATTTATTAACCATATAAGCGCTTCTACCCATCGATAGAGCAGAGAAAGATCCTTTTTTTGACATTTTTAAAAAAAAAATATTGGGATATTATTTTTTCTAATATTCTAATAGCAAAAATATATAAAAATATTATGAAAAAAAGGAAAAGTATATCACTTCATATTTGATCAGACACATTCTGCTTTAAAAGGCGCGCTCTAATAAGAGCGCGCTCTCATTAGGGCAATCAGATGTGCGAATTAGGGCTTCGCTTCTGAAAGGTTGGCTCTTAGGGCGTCTAATAATTCTTATTTATTAGGGCGCGTCCTATTAAAATCGCGCTCTTACTAGGGTGCGCCCTTGTTATGGCCATATGGCCCAAATTAGAGCCTGCCCTGATTAGAGCACTCATCGATTTCCAAAGAAAAAAGGTTATATAGGTCTGTTTTATGAGACTTTAACCATAGTTGTAATGGCTCAGTTGTAGTGATTCGGCCTACATCTGAGCAAATGGCATGTCCTAATCCCACAGACACTAGATTTTTTAGTTTTTTTCTTTACAAACAAATCGTCATTTTTATTTTGTGTTCTATTATTATTCTTTTAATTTAATTAGAGCGCCAAAAAAATAATCGTTTATTTTTGTTATTAATTTTTGGAAATTATACTTGCATTTTGTACATAATAATAATTGAGTAGTTTAGCTTTCCAATTTATTTTTTTGTTTAAACCGAAAAGATATGAAATGAAAAGTTTATTTTATTAAAAATTATGGTATTGCCTGAAATAATTAGGGCCCTCATAGTAATTTTCGATTTTTTAGAAAAAACAGCTGTTCCATGCTCCCTTATATTTTTTCTTTAAAATTAAGACTCTTCACATTTTATTTAATACACAAGTAAACCTTATCATTAAAAAACAAGTATAAGGTATTTATTTATTCATTTTCACAAAACTAACAATAAACGAACTAGTTTTAAGTTTTTAAGTTTTAAGTTTAAGTTATTTAGCTCACATTTCAACAGGATTAACATTTAAAATTTCTTAAGTTAGTTTTCTATTGTTACAAATTCTATGGTGTACAAATTGCAATAATTTCCAAAAAACAATAACAAAAATAAACAATTATTGGTGGGATACTTATGTTACATTGTTACATGTTATGCAAAAAATAAGATTGACGATTTTTTGAAAAGCAAAAAAATAAAAAATCTACCGATCAAGGGAATCAAACCCGTAACTTACTCAGTTGTAGGACAAATCACTGAACCTTCACATAGCTATGGAAAAAGTGGCATAAAACATACTTATATAACCTTTTTTTTTAGAAATCGATGAGTGCTCTAATTAGGACGCGCCGTAAATAAAGCGCGCTCTTATTAGAGCGCTCTCTAATAGCAGCCACTAATAATAATAATAAGAGCCACTAATTAGACGTTCTAGTAAGAGCCACGCGTTCAGAAACGAGGCCTAATTAGAACATCCGGTGGCCCTAATAAAAGCGCGCTCTTATTAGGGCACGTCCTACTTAGAGCAGTCAATGTGTCTGAGCAGAGCAATATATGAAGTCACATATTTTCTTTATTATTATGTTATATATTTTGCTATAGTGCCAGAATATTCGAACAAACAACCAAAAACAGAACAAATCGACAGTTTTTTTACAGAGAAAACTTAAACAAATTATCTTCTATCAAATTGATATCAATTGCATTTACCAAGACCAGCAAATTTAATTAATTTCGTAAGGTATAGAGAGGTCGGATTCGTATAAAAATTTTTGCACCCAGTGATATATGCTCTTATGCAGAGAAAGATTGATTTTATGGCACAGCAAAATTTTTAAACTGCAAAATTAATCTTTATAAAGTGACATCCCTCTAAAAAAATTTTTATAGTTTATATCAAGATTATTTTTGTTTATAACTAAAAGATATTATTTTAACTACGTTTGATTCAACATTTTATCTTAAAAACCTAAATACAAACATATGCTCTGTTTTTTTTTTAGCAATACTGGAAAAAATTTTGACAAAAAAATTTTGTTTGAGCTCTTATAACTTCTGAACGCACCGCGATCAATATGCAAATATTTCCGGTTAAGGTCCTTGTACTTTTGACTACCTTTTCAAAAAGAAAATTTTTTTCAAAAATTTGGGGGAGGGGGTGAGCCTGAAAACCACCCAAAGTTAGGGAAAATTTTTTTCAGCCAAATTTCTAACTTTTTACCATATGGATCCTAACGTCTGAAAATTTTTGTGCAGATTGACCATATTTTCCTGAGCTCAAAAATATATAATTTGTTAGGGGTAATCTACCTGGGTTGAGTTTGGGTACCCCGAGAGGTTAAAGGGGGTTTATTTTCCGATTTTTGCCAAAATTCTTTGTATGGGGTAGCAAGTGCATATTTTGGCATCATGCTCAAAAACTGTTTGAGCCACAAGCTTGAGACCGGAAGATTTATGCGGAATTTTAAGCTCTACATTTTCGTGATAGTCCCAAAAAAAATTTTATGCCCTAAGGCACTGCAATGGCTGACCCCTAAAATAAAACTTTTGACACAACCCTTCTACATAGGCAAGTAATTTATCATTTTAAAGCTCTCGACGTGTTGATTTCATAAATATAAAAAAAATTTGCTCTAAGTCGCGAGTAAACAAAATACAGACATCTTTGTACCCCCAAAATTAGTAAGGGGGATTTTTTTTGTTTTTATTATTTATAAGCTGTAGCATTAAATTAAGATAAAAAAATTAAAATACGATCACATGTTTTTAATATTTTAGACGCAAAAAACTCAATTTACATTTTTGCCCTAATTTTGTCAAAAATTGTAATTTTTGCAACTCGTATTGATATTTGGTAGAAAACAAAAGATTATTCAGCTAAACAGACAAAAAACTATTGGTAACGGAAAACGCAAAATTTGATTTATTATTATAAGTTTTTATTATTATTATAAGTTTATATTATAAGTTATTATTATTATTATAAGTTTTCCCTGTGATTGTATTTTTTGCCAAGAGGACCCAATGTAGCAGGACTCAAATGGGACGCAGCGCAGGACTCAAACGTTCACTACTCGAATTGAACAAGGATTTAAACGTGATATTTGAGTTTTTTTGCCGGGACTCAAATGTGAGAGGACTTAAATGTGGTGGAATTATTGAAATGATATAACTTTATTAAATCATTTCTCCTCAGAGTACTTTTATAGTGTACATTTTCATAAAGTGACTTTGCAAAATTTGTTTAAAGATTTTATCTTAAAAAACATAACAAACACGAAAAGATAACATAAATGGTAACTTTTATTATTATTTTAATAATTTATATTTTTATAAAATTATCTGACAGGGTTTGTTTAAAGATTTTAATTTAAAGGAAAAATATAAACAAACACGAACAGTTGAGTTAAGTAATTTTCGCTAAATTGTTCGTGAAGATCACTTTTTGATTACACACAAAATAAATATTCGGGCAGAATCCTTCGTTGTATTATATGCACTCGCTAAAGCTGTTTCTTTAGTTTGAAAATTTTTCGAAAATACCAAAAACAAACAGGCGAATGGCGACCAAGTGGGTGAAATTTTTGAAAATATCGTCGTTACTACAGCAAAATGAGCCACAATTCATATAAAATATGTGTGTCTGTGACTCATTTTAAATTTAAAAAGGATCCTATTAACTACAGAATAAATCACAGTCAGGTGTATTTTATAATGACAGTGGTTCATTTTGCCGCAGTAAAAACGATATTAGAGTATAACAACTCGGTTTAAAAATTTAGACAAGTCACAGTCACAAAAATTTTATAGTTTTTCTTACTTATTTTATAGGGATGATTTTTCTATACAAAAAATTTTACAATCAAAGAATTGCATAATAAATAATGTTGATGATGCATTAATTGCGCCCAGCTGATTAGATGTTCAAATCTATTTTTTGTGCGGTTTTCCAATTATTGTTTTAATTTAAGTCAACAATTGTAAATGCATTATCCAGGGGTCGCATTCTGACGCAACACTTCCATTTACCCCGGTAAATCTATTCCAAAAAAATAAAAATAATAAATATATATTGTAAAGTATTAAAACTGCCGCATATGGGAGAGAAAATGATTGCAATAATTTTTTTTAAATTTTTTTTTCGCGCTGCAAAGCCACCTCGCGCAAAATAAAAAAATTTAATCAATGCACCATTTTATTTTTTATTAAATTAGTCCTACTGGAGAAAACATTTAACCACCTCTCGAGTTGGATAAATTCTTATTCTTAAAACAATAGAAACAATTTAACCCGACTTTTGCCTAGGTAAAATTGATTTTTCACTCGCATCCTTAAGCACGTAAAAAAAAAGTTACCCCGGGGTAACTTTTAACCGCTCGTCAGAATCCGACCCCAGACTTTAATCTTACTTTCGTGAGATTCAATTATTTCCCAATTTGTTAATTTGCCAAAACACTACAAAAAAACTATTACGAATCAAAATGTTACATCACCCAAAGATGCAGCACAGCCTGCTCCTTTAAAAGGGCTTCAAAAATATTCTAAAAAAACTTTACGAAAGAATGTTCAATTTTAAGTTTTTTTAGGTTGCAAAAATTTTTAATTTATTGATTTACGAATTAGTAGGAATTTGGAAGATACTGTCATGAAAAATAACACAACGAAATTACAATTGTATTTAAGACTAACTTAGAGTTTTACTTACAATGTCTTTTGAAAACATTTACTTAAAAATATTATATAGTTTGTTACAAAAAATAGGGTATCATATTTTCCTAAGGAAAGTAAATGGTCCAATAAATGATTTATAAATTATAACCATTTATGTTTCGAAAACTTTTAGTGGCATATTTTACTGCTTTTTAAATAAAATACCCTTGAAGTTGTAAACTACGGGTGAGTAAATGAATTTTTAATACAAACAAACGGCATTAATGTCAATGTATTTTTCTAGCGGGATGTCAATGTATTTTTCTATTATGAAGACCCTGAGTCTTAGTTACAAAGCGCGAAGGTTTCGTAAATATAACCTTGCTTACTAGCTTTGAATATTTTAACTTTCAATATTATTTAAAGGCAAAACAAACAAAAAATTGTTTAATATCAACAATAAAATAGTTTTTTTTTAAATTTTTTTAACAAATTGATATTTTTTCACAGAAATAGGGTTTTTATGTCAAAATCTGTCTATTTTTAATGAGTTTTTTCTGAAGGAAAGCAATAAATTGAAGGAGGAATTGAAGGAATATTTAAATTCAAGGAATATTTTTTTAAAAAAAATATTCCTTCAATTTGAATTAAAGGAATAAATTTTAAAAAACTGTGTTACTTTAGATAATTTTACTTAGCATTGATATGATATATTGGTGTCCGAAATTTTCGTCTTTTACATTACGTTTTTCAACATCTCCTCTTCTACATCTCGTCTTCGCAAAACTCGTCTTTTAGATGCGATTTTGTAAACGCATTTTAAAATGGAGGGTTTTCGCCCAAACGATCAAGTTTTTTAAGTTTCGCTTAAGCCCGGTTCACACTGAGGTGTCAATGCCACAGGGTGGCAATGCCATCGCAAGGTGGCATTGCCACTGCTGTTGTGTTCAACGTTAAACATATGACGTGTTCACACTTAGGTGGCAATGCCACCGCGCCTCTCGGTGGCAATGCCACCGCTGTTGTGTTTGCTCCACAACGCCGTCACCGGTGGCAGTTCTCTCAAGAAAAAAAAGCATGGGAACGCGCGCATTGTTAAAAAAAAGGGTCAAGCTCACAATTAAACTAATTAGCTTGGGCTAATTGTGAGCTTGAACTTGAGCCTGAGATTAATTGTGAACTTGAGCTTAAACTTAGTACTCACAATTAAATATATGTAAGTACCGATTGGTATTGAGCATTTGTGAGCAGCTCAATGCATTCCTAGTTATGACTCCCCAAAATGGCATTTTTCCACAATTTTGTACGTGACAGATTGCTCAATGGGTAAAATTATTTACGTTACAAATTATGCACTTAAAAAAAGCGGCTATTTTCTACCTTAATTTGATATCTTGTTCGTTAAGATTGGTGCAATATTTGTCGAAATATTGCGTTTCCTGTACAAAAAACCAGCAACATTTTCGTTAAAAAACCAAAACAACGACATTGATTTTGTGAAGTTTGCTGAACCTTTGTTTTCTTCACTTCGTGTTTTTAGCGAAAAAAAAGGTAACGGGAACTTAGATTCTGGAGTGTTTAGATCCTTGCAATTTAGTGGTGTCATTTCAACTGGTAAACAAAGAACGCACGCGAACGCCTGGCGCAGGATTAAGGTTTTCACAAAAAATTATTAAAATCGAAGACAAAAATTATCAAAATCAAAATCGCACCGCACTTTTAAGCCTACGCGTTCCTAAGCCTAAGCAAAGCCTAAAAAACAACCTAAACTTTAAGAAATAGCTGCGTGAAGAAAGTTTAGGTTGGTTTTTAGGCTTTGTTTAGGTTTAGGAACGCTTAGGCTTAAACTGGGCTTCATAGTTAGCGGCGAAGTAAATACCTGTTAACCGAAACCGATTCCGCGCCGCAGTTAATTGTTTAAAACAGTCCAAGCAAAAAATGTCCATGAGAGCGCCCAATACGAAAAAAAAGGCTATTAGGAGAAAACTCCGCAGCTGACTCCGCAGCGGAGTTTAAGCCTACGCCTTCCTAAGCCTAAGCAAAGCCTAAACACAACCTAAACTTTCTTCGCGCAGCTATTTGTTAAAGTTTAGGTTGTTTTTAAGGCTTTGCTTAGGCTTAGGAACGCATAGCCTTAAGCTTAAAAAAGGTTATTTCACTCCAGGTAACTCCGCTGCGGAGTCAGCTGCGGAGTTTTCTCCTGTTAGCCAAAAAAAACAAAAAAAAAAGATAAAATTTAATATTCGATATGGTATATAGAATAGGTATTAAATGTATTTAAATAAAAAGCTAACAAACGGATTTAAATCAATCCTTTAATGTTGTAAGTTAAGTCTATATTAAAAATGGAATGGGAATATTCAAAAGAAAATGTTCAACCGTTGAGATACGGCCGGGATGTTTCCACACTTGAAAAATCCCTCGCAGAGCGTTCAGAACAGGAAATTATAAATGAAAAAATGTGAGTTTTATTTTACTTCAATTATAAAAATAACGCTGTTAATATATTTTCGTAGTCTTTTGATGACCGTTTTATCGCGATGCCATCACCCAGACCCAACCCACTTAGTTTTACAATTTTGACCAGAAAAAAAAATCCCTTGCAGAGCGTTCAGAACAGAAATTATAAATGAAAAAATGTGAGTTTTGTTTAGGTATGATTCCCATACGCGTCCCAAAATTCGATTTGACCGACCCTAATGTAAAATACACTTATAAAACATCTTCATACCCTAAATTAGAAAGAAAGAAAGAAAGAAATTTATTTTTAGCAATTATCTACAAATCCACAATACGTGTAAATCAGCACACAAGAAAGTTTAGTTAGTTTAAAAAAAATATATCACAATTAGTTATATAGAACAAACTCTATAATAAAAAGAACAAATAGAAGAAAATACATTTAAATAAATACAATACTACAAAAAAAAACACTAGATAGATATCATATACAAAATAAACACAAAAGTTGGGAGACCCGGTGAGAGGAAAAAAAAACTAACATCACTTTTGTAAAATTAAGAATGTGTAATCAAGTAAGACAAAGAACTTGCTGTGTGCAATCTAAAAGCAACACAGTTAAGCTAAAAAAATGCTCAGAAGGCTCAAGTTGTTATGCTTAGGCACTAAAACTGAGCATAATAATTTTAAAATTAAAACACACCTTATGTTATTTTAGTGATTTTCTAAAAGTTGTGACCGAATTAGCAGTGACCTGAGAGGTATCTAAAGCATTCCATTTTAAAATAGCGCGGTTTGGAAAAGAGTATTTTCTTGTATCAATTCTACATTCATCAATTTGCAGTTTAAAAGGATGTCCTCGAGTTTGGTTGGTGTTGAATAAAAATAAATCTTTTGATTGAAGACATGATTTGCCATTTATTATTTTGTATATTTCACATAAGTCTGTTTTAGTTCTTCTATCTGAAAGTTTTTCAAGTTTTAAAAAAGTCAACCGATTTTCATAGTTAGTGTATTTTAGACCGCAGCATCTAAATAATCTTCTGGTATAATATTTTTGAACTTTTTCTAATAAATTACAATCTTTTATGAGATAAGGATTCCAAATGACACTACCATATTCAAGCAATGGCCTAATATAGGATTTATATGCTCGTACCAAGTTTGTAACTGATTTAGCTGAGAAAGTTCTAAAAATTAATGCCGACCTTTGTAGAGCAGACTCAGCTATTTTTTGACAATGATAAGAAAACTTCAAGTTATGAGACATATAAATACCTAAATCTTTAATTGTTTTGGCTTGCTTTAGAACTTTGTTGTTTATAGTGTAATCGTTGCATACAAAATCACCTATAGGACCAATATGGAAAGTTTCACATTTGTCTTCAGCAAGGTTTAGTTGCCAGGTTTTTGACCACTCAGCCACTTTTTTAAGATCTTTTTGCATTTTAAAAACTTGAGAATTCATAGCTTCATTATTACTTATTGAAAAGTCTGTATATATTTTCACATCATCTGCGAATAATACAATTTTTGACTCTTTTACACAGTTAACAATATCATTGATATAAATTAAAAATAAGAGTGGGCCCAAAACTGAACCTTGCGGAACTGAACTGGTTACTTTGTATGAGGAGGAAACAGAATTATTAATAACTACTTTTAATGTCCTGTTAGTCAGAAAGGCACTGATCCAATTAAGAAAATTTCCTGTAACTCCATATTGTTTAAGTTTGTATAAAAGTTTTTGGTGAGAAACAGAGTCAAAAGCTCTGGCAAAGTCCAAATAGATAACATCTACAGACTTCTTGTTTTTTAGGCTTAAAGTCCAATCATTTACTACTTCTATTAGTTGCGTGACCGTTGAACTTTTGTCCTTAAAACCATGTTGAAACCTTGATAATATTTTATGGAACAAGGAGTAAAGTTTGTCACGAACTAACACCTCCATGGTTTTACAGGAGTAAGAGGTTAATGAGATTGGTCTATAGTTTTCTTTTCTGTTTCCGTAGACTTGATTTTTGTGGTTATTTTTGAGATTTGAGCTTTTGATTAGAAGTTATAAGCCGATTTATACCCAAAAATTACCCTAATTTGGCATGTACAATTTATGTTATTAAGAAATTTTTTTATTAAGCCTTTAATAAAATTAATATTATTTTTTTCGTATAACCAAATGTCTTGCAAATACAAATATACTTTTATTTTTTTCATAATGATAACCAATTTTTTATAATAACCGTTCAAATACGCATAAAATTTTAGTTGTGAAAAAATTCACATTTTTGAAAAACAACTTATTTTAATAAAAATCAATTATATTACAAATTTGTTTGATTTTTAGGTTTTGCTTAGGCTTACGAACAAAAAATCGGTGAAAAACTAAGTTTAAATTAGCGTTTAAAGCCAAAAAAAATTTGTTGTCCATGTTTTTGGTGGTCCATGTAACTTTTGAATTTTTAATTTTTTTGAAAATTTTTTAGTTCTTCAGACTTCTAGCATTGTTAAAACATAGTTTTTAATTTAATTTATGTGTTTACAACTTTTTTTATTAACACCATAAATTGCATATGCTGAAAAAGGTTGTTTTTTGGGTATAAATTTGTTCATAACTTTTTTCGATAAGGCCAAATCTTAAAATTAACAATCAAAACGAAGTCTGCGTGTCTGATTTAGTGTACAAAGATGTTTTAAGATGTTTGG
>JASAMX010002863.1:0-46440 GCA_030248175.1 Microlaimidae sp. YZB2_3 | reverse complement strand
ACGGTACGCTTGCATTTTTTGATTTTATTATTAGAAATAACAAATTACTTTACGGTACGCTTATTTCCGCTAAAAGAATTTAATAAAAAATACATTTAATATTATTGCTTTTTTTAAAGTATTTTGTTAAATTAACAAAATGATTGTAATCATACATGGGCAAGTTGGTCCGGAGTGGGACGGGGGGTAAAACCCCAAATTAGGGAAGGGGGGGGTTATAATCTTATAAACGCAAAATACCCATATCGTTTTTTTTTTCTGGAGTGCATTTTACCCATATTGTTTTTTTGATTTTGAAATAAAAATAGATAAAAAACGCTAATTTTAGGTCAAAAAGTCCTTTTTATTACATTTTTGAGCTTTTTATTGCTTAAAACATTCGTTTTGACATCAAAACTTAAGTTTGGAGGCAGTTAGAAGTCATTTTAAAGACATTTTTTTCTTCATTTTCCCAAAATTGGGGGGTTAACCTTTTCTCACCCCTTCTCCCCCTTCTGTTCGGGGGGGGGGGGGGGGGTCCCCTGGTGTTTTTTGGGGGGGGCGGGGGGCCCCCCCCCCTTTTGGACTCCCCCCGAAAATCCAGGGCCCCCCCTCCCCCCAAAGCTCGAGAGCGGTCCGGCCTGACCCCCTCTAGCGAGGCTGACCCCCCCCCCTCCCCAACCAATTTACAAGCATATTTTTTATTTATTGTTAAAAACACTTTTTTTCAGAAAAGCGGGGTGCGGCTGTTTTAAACAAAAATTCAATTAGCCCAAAAACACTTAAATTATTGAGTTTAAAAAATTTTGCTAAAAAATTACTCCTAATCTGAAATTCTCAAATCTCGCCCGGGCCATCGGGGGCCGGGATCCCCCTGGCCCCCCCCATTTTGGCCTTCCCCCGGGGTGGATTCCCCGCGGAGTCGACCAAAAACACCTATGGTTAACCCCCCTCCAACCCCCCGTGCCTTTATGATTGTAATTCCTCGACAGATCACCAAGTTCAGGGGCCATGCTTCAAAAATAGTATCTAATTATTAATGTTTAGCATTGAAAAATTAGGTAAACTAACGTTTTCAAACGAAACTCATCGTTATTCTGACGCAACCAGTCACAATCAGCATAAAATCAACGTGACTCTGACCCATTTTGTTTTTTTTGTGCGTTAAGTTATAAAAAGAGTCACAGTCTTAAGTATTTTACGACGCTTCTGACTTATTGTGTCAGAGTTACGACGAACTGTTTCAGACTATCTACAGGTACGCAGGGCACTTCCCTGATTTTTTGAGGGGAATATAATTATCTATTATTAATGTGTTTGTATACATACATGAAACAGTTTAAAATTAAAAAAAAAAAGTTCATTTCTCCAGTTAGAAGTGGGAAGAGAAGTTAACGCTAATTTACCGGATTATTATAAAACTCCTATATTTGGGCCAAATCTCCTTGTAAGTGCTCATTTCGAACCAAGTGACCCACTTTATCTAGAGGACGGTAAACTTGCGTTCTTTTGTAACCTATTTTTTTAAGTTTTTACAATATTTTCTAACCCAAAATAAATCAAATTTTTCAATGCAATTTGACTAAAAAACTTACGTTTAAGATAATCGCTAGGGTCTATAGTTTCATCTGTTCCCATTAGAGTGTCAAACATTAGGCGACTACTTTCGAGTCCAGCCATTCTACCTATCTAAAGTAAAAAATATAAATTAATATCAGTAATATATTTCAAAAGAATATGCGGTTGTAGTTTAAATTTTTTAGCAAAATTTAGTGAGAAATCTTAAACGCAATGCGACCAGAAAACTACACCAAAAAGTGAATCATATTTTGCTTAATTAAAAAACGGATTGTATCTAGTGCTTGATTGAAAATTAAAAAACGAGATGACAGGGGGAATATTCAGTTCTTCCTGGATACGGCCGTGCTAACAAGTAATTAATAATAATGACATATTATCAATAAAAAAACTAAATGTATCCTAAAAAATGCAAGTTTAAATGATGTTTTATGCAGAAAATAATATAGGAGATTAAAAATGATTTTTAAGGCTGGTTCATACTTATGTAGAAACGTTTTTACATACGTTTATACGCTGTTTACATAAAAATGAACCAGCCTTAATAGTTATAATACAACAAAACTCGAAAACTAGAAATCGTGCGAAATTCGGAAACTTCTACTTCTATTGGTATTTTGTAGGTTGGAATTTTAGCGCGGAGCAATTAACCTTACATATCATGGGTTACGCTATAATAATCAATCAAACGTTAAAATTCCACTTTCAAACGGTAAAAAGCCGAAAAAGCTTGTGGCTGAAAAAACCGACACAGAATGTTAGGTGGACTTTTCCTTTTTTTAATTTTTACCGAAGGAAGTCGAAACAACCGAAATTAAGAGCGGGGTCGGGGCGGCCCCGGGGGGCGGGGGGCGCGCCCCCGGGGAAAAGCGCAAAAAAAATCAAAAAAAAAAAAACCAAAAAAAAAAAAACAAAAAAAAAAAAAAAAAAAAACCAAACCAAAAAAAACAAAGAAAAAAACAAAAAAATAGAAAAAAAAAAAAAAAAGAAAAAAAAAACAAGAAGCCAAAAAAAAAGAGCGGCAAAAACGAAGAAAAGAAAAACAAGAAAAAAAGACAAAAAAACAAAAAAAGAAGCGGGGAAAAAGAAAAAAGACGCAAAAAAAACAAAAGAAGCAACAGAAAAAAACAAAAAAAAAAAAAAAAAAAAAAAAAAACACACCCAAAAAAAAAAATACAAAAAGGACCCAAAAGAAAAAAAACCGCACCCGAACAGGGGGGGGGGCGCCCCCCCCCCCCCGCCCCAGGAAGTCGAAACAACCGAAATTAAGAGCGTTGGTGAGAAAGCGAGGGTGCAGGGTGGGGTTTACCTCCCCCCCTGCCTCGAAATTTTAGACCCCCAGACGAAAATCTAGGGGATCCCCTCCTTCCAAATTTCCGAATTTTTTTACCCCTGACCCCCCTCTAAAATTTAAAATCTGAACCCCCCCCCCCTTCTCCCATCGGGAAAATTTTTGGTACTTTTTTACACTAAATTTTGTTCCAAAAACATGAATTTTTTAACACATATTCATGTTTTTATTTTTACACCCATTTTTTTACCAGAATATCGCTTTTTATTCAATAAAATGTAGTATTATCCTATAAAAAGAACAATTATTAAAGTTATTATGGTTTAAAAATGTTTTGCTTTGGACACCGGACCCCACCCGACACCCCTCTAGATTTCAAAATTTCGCATCCCGGGTCGACCCTCCCTAAAAAATTAGGTGGGGGTCCGGACCCCTTTGGGACCCCCTCCTAGAATTCAAAATTCGATTTACCCCGGGTAACCACCCCCCTTCCTTAGCTGCCAGGACCGTTCTCGCCTATGATTAAGAGTACCTATGGTTCTGTATTTAAATTAAAAAAAAAGGAAAAGAGAACTAACCTGGGCTGCGGCTTTTAATTCCACAAATTGTCGCATAGCGAAAGCTGAGGATCCCATCACATTGGATTGCATGCGTAGTTCGTGCCTAAGACCTTCGATCGGTCGCTAAAGAAATTCAGCCAGTTTGTTGTATAATATTAATGATGTAAACCACTCTTACATAATGTTTCGGACATAGGTAGACAGCCTCCCGAATTTTGCGAATTAACTGTGCACCCTTTTGAAATGCACTAACCTTTTCTGAATCATGTGAATAATAATCTGCATAAAGTGAATAATAAAAATAATACCAAAAGAAAGATACCCACCAGTGATTTTGGGGAAAGGGTATACCTGACCGTGAAATTTGGGGGATTTTCCAAAAAAATTTTGTGGTATACCTCAAATACCCCATTTTTTGCGTTTTTAGTACTGGGACCCCCCAAATTTTAGGGGGTGTCCGGGCGGGGTACTCCCAAATTTCAGTAGGGGGTTGAGTGGTTTCAGAAGTAATCGGGATTTTTAGGGGGTATATAACCCATAGGTGAGCAGCCTCCCGGATTTTGGAGGGCTATACCCGACCCTCGAAATTTGGGGGGGAGGCGTGCCCCAAAAAATTTTTTGAGGTATACCTCAAATACCACATTTTTAGCGTTTATAGTACTGGGACCCCCCAAATTTTAGGAGGGCTGTCCAGGGTACCCATAGATGCTTTTGGTTGGGTCCGCTAGGGGGGGGGGTCTACCGCCAGGTGGAAGGCCAAAATTTTTTAGGAACAAACGAAACCCGTATAACTTTTTCTAATATAATTTTCTTATTTGGGATTCATAATTCAAGTAAAAAAATTATCTAAAAATAAAACGTACCGATTCTTCTTGTTGCTGGAGTTTGTGAATGGGTTTTGCTACTTGCGCTGCTACTGACTTCTTTCCAGAACTAAAAAAATATTATATAAGCAAAAAAGATTTTAATTATATCTATTTACGTTATAACAGCACAATATAAGTTTTAAATTCGTTTAATAGGTACCTAACATAAAATAGCCTAATGATAGCAGATAGTTAGCCACAATTTTTTGTATTTTATACTGGAAACGGAAGGGAAAAAAATTGTTGATCAATGGATTTTTAGATGTTGCCGTTACTAGATATTTATTGGAGTGAACCAGATAGAACGGCGCCTGCGATTTGCCACGTATACGGTAAATCATTTAAATACCTCAAAAGTCCAATAGTAGACTTCCAAAATTTTTGGCATTTCAATTTCTAATTTTTTTCGACTTTCACACGATTTTGTGCTTGCTCATCCCAGCAATTATTGTCAATGTATTGCAACAAAAAAAAAAACAAAAACACGAATTGTTAGCTCCTTTAAAGACTTACTTATTGCACATTTTATCCGGCAACCCCTGCGATTCCAGCGGCATTTTAAGGCTGACATTGTTCAGAGTGCTACTTGGAGGGGGCAGACTCATGTTGACCCAGTTCAAAAACAAGTTAAAATATTCTAAAATCAGGAGAAAATACACACATTAGTGATGTGCCCCGGATCTCCGGAGAGGAGCTCCGGAGCATCTCCAGAGCTCCGCCTTGTTTTTGTACTAAATTCATGAATAAGTAAAGAGTGATGCCATATATTATTTCGTGAAAAATTTTTTTTGCAAATTAATTTTTTTTCAAAACTTATTTAAGACGCTAAAAAGTCTTAAAAATGCAAATAGAGTCATTTTAACTGTATTTCAGGCTTAAATAATTAAAACGCTCATTTAAGGAGCGGAGTTCTGGAGCTTCCTTCGTTTTAAATGGCCGGAGCTTTGGAGCATAATATTGGAGGGTGGGAACATCACTAACATGCATAATACAAAATCCTTAGCCATACGGAGGAATTAGAATGTGACGTTGGTTAATAAAAAAGACGGAAAAGTATTCAGGATTTGGAATCCCAAATACTTAATTTTTTGGCGGTTTTAGTATACAGGGACTTGAGACCGCCAAAATTTTAGGGAGTGTTAGCAGTGAAAAGTATAAACCACTGCCTACTAATGGATATACAACTTTCTTGAGCGATTTTAATTGGTATCTATTTATTATATGCACAGACGGAGGTATAACAGAATAAAATATCCGACTTTTTCACACTGCGATTATTTTTGCATTGCAATAAAAGACAATTAGTGGATGCACGAGTTGTCCAGCAAAATGTTTGTTCAGAAATTTAGCGTACAGTCGGACATTCTTTTGTAGTGATGGGCAGTTCCGAATGTTCCGGACAAAATTTGGAATTCCGGTTCTGGATTTTTGGAAAATCTTAATTCCTGTTCCTGAAATTTTGGAAAATCTTAATTCCTGTTCCTGATATTTGGAAAATCTCAATTCCGGTTCTGGTTCCGGTGTTCCGGGGGTTTCACAGTGTAATGGAGTTCCGGTTCCGGATGTTCCGTGCAAAATTTAGAATTTCAGTTTCGGTTCCTGTTTCGGAATTTTGAAAAATTAGAATTCCGGTTCCGAAATGTTTTGGAAAATCTTAATTTCGGTGTTCCGGGGGTTCCGTAGTTTCGCCCATTACTATTCTTTTTTGTTATTCTTGGCATTGTAAGGCGAATATCTCATAAAAAACTGAGCTATGCCGGACGCGAACATCTGCCCAAAAATTTGGGACCCCAGTTTAAAAAACAAGGTTGTTGGGGTTGTTAAACCCTTAAAAATTTCTGGGTATGTCCTGTTTCCTTCCCTTAAAATCCAGGAGGCTAACCACCTAACCAATCGTCAAACCTAATTTTTTGTCAACTTACGCAAAAACACCTTCGTGTATTTTAATTGTAAAATAACAACTTGTTCTGCAATATTAAACGCTTTGGGGGAAAAGAACAAGACTTTTCGTGGACTTTATGAAGACATTTTAAATGGCTATAAATTTATTCAACTTCATATATTACGGAGTTACGCATGTATCATAATACCACTTTGGGCTGTATAAAATGAAAAAAAAACGGGACGGGAAAAAACTTTCACGAGTATATCGTAAAACCGTGGGTGGAGGTGGATCTATAAGAAATTATTACGAATGAATGATACCGATATATTATTTTTGTCGTCTAAATCAAACCTTTTAACGATGGGATGAGCTCACTTTTTTTAAACACATCCCTATTGGTTCTCAAACTATAGTTTGTGACAGGCAATGAATTTTATTGAATGATATATTATTGTATATTTTAAGTGATTTTGCGTTGTGAAAATTCAATCAGCAGAACTAATTTTCAGCAAGCACATAATTTATCTTAATTATATTACATTACACGAATTTTTTAAAAATACTTTACAAAAACGTCCATTATGTTACAATTTACAAACAAAAAATATATTAAAAAGCATAAAACCTTTTTTTCTTTTCAAAAAGTTTACTCAAAATGATGGCGGAATTTTTTTTTATTTCAATATTATCAAGTCAAAATTACCACATTTTACACATAGTTAGTTATTGTAACTACAACAAGCAAAAACACACAAAATATTTCAGTAAAAATAAACTAAAATAGAAAATGAAGTAAAACATTGTTATTTAAATAAAAAAATTATTATATTTTACCGCACGCGTACATGGAGGTATAGCCAAAACGAAACAACTCTTGATACTTTTAAAGACATCAATTTAAAAAAAATTCAGAATCCTTCCTGCTCAAACTATAACCTTTAGCTGAAAATATTGTGCAAAAAAAGCAGTTAGTAACATTTTATTATTTTCTTCTTTATTGGCTACACCTACAAAGTACAAGCCACAGTGTAAATTCAGTAAACCACACAATTTACTATTATGACTAAAAAAAATTATTTTTAAAAAAATTCACATAGTTAAAAGCTCTGAAATATAGCTATTAAAAAAACCTCAAGAACATTGTCTACCGAGCATAACCGATACTTTTGTGTTTCATAATGATTACAAAAAACTTTGTATCCAATAAAGTTAACTGATTTGAATTGGGAAACCTTTATCCACATTATGCGCAGATTAGCCTAATAAATGAGTTTAAGTGTCTTACTTCGCAATTTAAGCAAATAATTTTTAACGGTTGTCTACTACCAATGAGGATTTTTTTTCTTCAGAAAATACATTAATAAACGATTTCCAATCGCACGGTTAAAATGCTCGATTTCCACCCAAATTTATCTTCTTAGATCCTAAAAGTTAACGAATCTCTTGCCGTTTCCCAAATTTAATGAGCGTTTGCTTAGCCAGCTAGCTGACATACAATAAATTTAAATTACAAAACTTTTGAAATACCCACGGTTAGATTCTGCGCTTAGATTTGTCTGGTGGTAGTAAGCCCAATATATCTTTATAATTGTTGTTAAATATTAAATAAATCAACTTTTCACTGGGAAATGCGAACGAAATGGATATTTTAAACTGAAAAATTTCTGATAGAAGACTTCATTCAACTTGATGCTGAGAACTCCATCCGGACTGTCGGCCTCTTTGAATTGGACGTAGTACGTTGCACCACCGCCCGTTGACTATACTTAACATCTCGGATTTATAGTGGCTCTTTTTTGAAACATCACTACAACAGGAGTGGATTAAGTAATACAATTTTCAACTATTTTCCGGTGAGCCGTCTGGAAATTTTCTCCGCCGAAGCGGCCGCTTGCTGGTGAACTTTTGCAGCAGGCGTTCCAACTTATCCCCGTGCTTTTTGGACAGGGATTTCAGACCGTTTCTTATTTGATCCGCCTCGTGTTTGAGGGTTTTGCTCCTTTGTGCTGCTGTGAGCGCCATTTCCCGAATCAGCCCCAGTTCTGATTCAGAATCCTAAAAAAAAATCAAAACGGACTTAATACTCAGCTTAATTGTGATTTCGGTTTGAGTAGATGATTTGGGGAGGTTGTGTACGGTGTGAATGGCCTGCGCCCGCCTGTTTTGTTGGGGTTGTTTTTCCCGGGTTTTTTGCGTTTTTCGCCCCCCCCCCGCATGAAAGTTCCTAAATTTTGGGCTTTTTTACCTATGATGACGCCATCATCGCCTTTTTTGCAGTTTTTAGCCTATTCCAATGTATTTTAAGCCATTAAATCTATTTATACTATATCTGCTCTTTTTGTGTCTCCTTTCTTTTTTCTTTTCTTCTTCTCTTCTTTTTTTTTTCCCCCTGCTTGTGTTTTTCCCCCCCCATTTTATTGCCTCCCTCTTCTTTTCTCTTTTTCCTGTGCTTGCCCCCCGTTTAACAAAAAAGTTGGGGCCCCCCCGGGCCCCCCCCTGGCCGCCCCCCCCCCGTTTCGCGGTGGGGGGGGGTACACGGTATACATGGGCAAGTTGGTCCGGAGTGGGTGGTTAAGCCCTGATTTAGGGAGGGTAAAAATTTGAGAACCGCAATTTAATTAATAAAGTTTTATATTTTGACTAGAAAATAGGTAAAAACACGTTAATTTAAGTCTAAAAGCCTTTTATTTTAAAGTATTTTAAGCTTTTTACTGCTTAAAACATTTTTTGACCTAAAAACTAAAGTTTTGAGGAAGTTAGAAGTCATTTTTTCTTTATTTTTCCAACATTCCTTTTCTCTCCCTGACTTCTAAGTTTAAGAGGGGGGTTTAGTTAAACTCCCTTTTCAGAATTTGGGGTAGTAAACCCCCACATGCCCATGTATATTCCACGGTCTACACTATTTTTCCTAGCCTCGAATCATTGCCGTCACCTGAAAAAAAAAAGACTGTACCTCAAATTTTTTTCAGACCAGAAATGCGCAAAAAAGGCAAAAAAAGGTTTTAAAAAATTTAAATAAAAAAGTTTTAAATAGCTTAAAATTCGCAAAAATAGGTTAACAACTTAACACTGCAAACATTACACTAAAATAAGCCAAAAAAAACTTCTTTTCCTTTTAGGTGGAGGGGCACCAAAACATGGGGCATATTCACCACAAATAAAGCAAAGAGAGTGATAGTGATTCCCAAATAGCACACAGGTTTCCATACCCACAAAGTACTTATGCAATTATTATAAAATAACTCAAAAAAATAAACTATTACATCTAAATTGGCTAAAATGACTTCTATATCCGCCACCCAGTCCTTCACAGATTGATAATTTTCCGATTCGATTTTGCTTACAGAAGTCAACTGGTCCTAAAAACAATAATTACGTTTTTAAATAGTCACAGTTTTTTTAATTTACCAATAAAGTTTCACTCCAAAAACTGGTTTATTTTTAATTTAGAAGCGGAAAAAAGACCAATAACTTTAAATTTCAAATTTTGAACCTTGATTTATGTTTACGCAGCATAAACTAAATTTAAAAAAAAAATATAAGATATAAAACACTATGCATCTAACTTTACAAATTAAAAGAATAAATTGGTACAAGCATACATGGGCAAGTTGGTCCGGAGCATGGGCGTAGCCAGGATTTCGGAAAGAGGGTGGTCAAACCCTGAACAAAATTTCCGAAAGGGGGGTCAAGGGGGGTAAAATCTTGAACGATATAAAAGGGCCAACAAAAATTTCCGCGCTTCGCGCGGAGTGTTTATTGCCTTGTTTATATCTTATACTTCATGATTTTCCAATTATTCAATTTAAAAAAATCTATAAAACAAAGAAGAAAATTTTTACAAACAATTTAATACCTTAAAATTTTTGATTTCTAATACGTTAACAACTGAAAAATGAGTACATTTAATTACAACTGACTGAGCAATGCAAAGTACGAG
The DNA here is from genome assembly GCA_030248175.1 of Microlaimidae sp. YZB2_3. Classification (NCBI taxonomy): domain Eukaryota; kingdom Metazoa; phylum Nematoda; class Chromadorea; order Desmodorida; family Microlaimidae; species Microlaimidae sp. YZB2_3. Next base: position 36,341 of record JASAMX010002863.1, on the reverse strand, counting down.
AAAATGTTTTTAAAATTACTTCTCCTAGCCTTTCAATTTTTAATCCCACTGTATAACAATCTAAAGGGGGAAGGGTGGTTCGTCCAGCGTGGTCGTATCAAGATTACAAAACAAAGTAACACAAATTTGAAACTGGAGACCAATTAAAACATTAAGAATGGGGTGGGTCCAGCGTGGTCATACCAAGATCACAAAACAAAGTGACACAAATTTAAAAGTGGATACTATATAATTAATCCAGCGCTAAGCGGAGCGAAGCGCGAAAAAAATTTTAAAAAATGGCCGTTCTAGACCCCCACATTTTTATACTTGGCGACCCAAAAGGGGTGGGGGTCTAGACCCCCTCTGGCTACGCCCATGGTCCGGAGTGAAGGGGGGGGGGGTTAATCCAGGAATTAGGGGAGGATTAAAATCTGAGAAACGCATTCTGGAGTGATTTTACCCATCGTTTTACCCATAGTTTTTTTAATTTTAAAGGAAGAATAGTTAAAAAACGCTAATTTTAGGTCAAAAACCCTTTTTTATTGGGTTTTTGAGCTTTTTATTACTTAAGACATTCATTATGTCTTGAAATTTAAGTTTGGAGGCAGTTAAAAATCCTTTTAAAGTCATTTTTTCTTCATTTTTCCAAAATGGGGGGTTAACCCCCCTCGTGCCTATGTATGGAAGTACTAAACACACCCCAAAATCAGTTTGAGAATTTCACTCGACAAACCTGAATAAAAACATGTTTCTAGGTCAAAGACCAAAGTCACACATATTTTTGGCAATAAAAAGTGATTAACTATTATTTAAAAAAGTGAACGGTGTTTCATACCCAAAAACGACCTTATTTTAAAATTTTGTGCTGTTAAGGAAAAATTTTCAATCAACATAAATTATTATTTAAAGCAAGTTAAATTTTTTAAATTGCCGAGAGTCTGGCGGTTGTAGTATTTTTACTTTTTTTCTGGTCCTCATCGATTTGTATGAAAACTTTTTCAAAACGTTTCAAATCTTCGCTGTAAAAATCGAAAAAAAAAACATAATTTAAAAAAATGCATCATAATACATTTTAGCTTGATTTTAAGGCTTTGCTTAGGCTCTGGCTTTTTAATCAAAAACAAATTTGTTGTCCATATGTTTTAGTGGTCCATGTGACATGTCGAATTTATCATTTTTCTTGTAAATTTTTATTGTCCGGACTTCCAACAGTGTTTAAACAACATTTTTAATTTGATTTATTGGTTTATTAAATTTTTTTCTTAACAGTAAAAATTGAGTATCCGAAATATTTCCATTTTTTGCCAATATTTTACCCAAGGTTTCCAGCGCTCAAGGCAGAATGCTCTCCCTGACTTTTTTGACTAATTTTTGAAAATTTTAAGTATTCTCCCTGACTTTTACCAAAGCTCTCCCTGACTTTTCTGAAAAAAAATATTACATATAACTACAAATTGTTATATTGCAATAAATACCGAGTTTTAAGTAAAATACTACAATTTTTAACGTTTTACAATAAAAATAACAAAAAAAACGGAGAAACTATGAGTTACAAGCTTAATTTTGGGGGAAATATTTACCTCCCAAGGCGGAGTTTGATGGCTGCATGCAGTATCACTAGCCGAATCAAAAGAATTGGCCCCCTGTTACTGTTTTAGTAACGCAACGAGAATTTCATTTTGAGAGGAGCGCTTTGGGGGAAAGAAAATGAGCCTGGGGTGAGCCTATAAGGGCCGGTGTGGTGGCGTAGCCAGGATTTTATTTTGCGGCGAGGGGGCGATCTTGGAGCAGGAGAAATTTGTGTCACAGGAGCCGGGACAAAACGTTGCGACTGTGCCACGTAACGGCGCCAGCCGACATCAAATGTTGGCCAGGGGCTAGGTTGTGTAACCCCTAGCCGTCGGAGGTGAAATTTTTTTAAATATGCACAAACAATTGGTTAAAATCGTCTCCTGGCAAAGGTGTAAATATACATTTACTTTTGTTTTTATAACCAAATTTCTATACAATTTTGTTTGATCTCCTAAATTATTCAGGCAATAAAATTGCATATCTAAAATTGTATTAATTAATTAATAAAACTATCCAATCCAAAGATATAATGCCTTATTGTCTGATGTTTTTAAATTTTGCGCATGAAAGCGGTTAACTTATAAAAACGAAGATAATTATACTGATAAATAAAAATGAAGATAATAAAATTATACTAACAAAAATATTTTTTCCAGCGAGTCAGGGATAAATGGGATCCCACTTAAATAGGATCCCATTTAAATGGAACCTGTTTTTTCAAGCAGTTTGTTCAAAGTGTCTCATTTTCCCTTTATTATATATTTTTAATAATAATAGTTTAAATTAATTTGTTAGATTAAAAACAAAATTATTGGAAAAAGTAAACAAAGAAATAAATAATTAGCGCCGCAGGCGCAAAATTTTTTAAAAATCAGTTTTTTGATTCAATAAAATACCCTATACTTGATGTCCTAAAAAGCAAAATTCTCCCTGACTCACAGGTGCTCTCCCTGACCTCCCTGACTCGCTGGAAACCTTGTACCCTATATTATTATCTAAAATCATGCTTTAATCAATTTTTAAAGTTTAAAATTGAGATCTTTAGGTCAAAATTGACCTAAAAAGATGTTTTTAGCTATACTTGTAAAAATGATTTCTCAATCTGATTTTTAGGACGCATTTAGTAACTGTATCGAACAATATAGGATTTCGCCGAGGGGGGGAGGGTCTGGCTATGTCACGCGGGGAAGTCGATGCAAAGCGTCTGCTGAGGGGGGGGTCTGGGGTGTGAATGTTTTAAGAATGAATTTGGTCAAAATGAATGTTTTAAGCAATAAAAAGTTAAAAAATACAATAAAAACGATTTTTGTTCTAAAATTAGCGTTTTTTACCTATTTTTCTTTCAAAATCAAAAAACGATAAGGGTAAAATGCACTTCAGAAAAAAACGATATGGGTAAGGTCCGTGTATCGGATTTTAACCTCCCCTAATTCTGGAGTCTCTGAGTTTAACCCCCAGTCACCTACCCACTCCGGAACAACTTGCCCATGTATGTTTTTAAATCACTAAAAAATGCTTCAGAAATACCAAAAAATGCTTTAATGGTAGGAAAATAAATAGCAATTAAAAAAAACATTTATCAAAATGTATGTGATAATTATACAAAAAAAAAGGAGACAATTTCGATTTTTTTTTGAAGTTAGTAAAGAGGAGGAGACCACTATTTGCTTACAAGTCTATCGCAGTTCTGCCGCTCCTAATGAAGATCATGGATCTAAGGGTTAAATGGATCATTTCCTTGCAGTCAAAGAAACAAAGAAAAAGGACTTAGTTAAAGCAAGAATCTGTGCCACAACAGCAAACAGAAGAAGGTTGGGGACGTTTTTAAGGGGGGGGCGGCGTGAGAAGAATGGCGGAATTTTCTCCTACACCCCCTATGAGCACCAATGGCAAACAGGATACATTTACGATTTAACGTATGTAGCTACATCACGCCCTGAATTATATCCGAATCCTAGAAATACCTGAATCAATGCCATTCGCCACGGGACCAATCGCCTCCGGAGCTCCTTGTCGTTTCGAAATTTCGCAACTGTGTTAAGTCCGGCGGTTTGCATCCGCTTGGAAATGGACACCCCCGACGGGCTCACCTGAAAACAGAAAACCAGTTTAAAGCTTCAAAAAAGTCTTAGTGATTCTGGTTGTGCTTGTGCCCCTTCCGGTTGAAAAGAAATAGGTCTAAAAAATATTCGCTTTTTAACCCATTTTCCCGAAATTTTCGTAGTTTCTGACTTATTTTTTCTCAATTTTAGCTTTTTTTTGACCTATTTGGACGCTATTATTTTTCTTTTCTATACATTCTCGTTTTGAAAAGAATGCACTCTGAGCCCATTAAAACCCCAGGGGCCAAACAAAAGCTTGATAAATATACAAAACACTCTGTAGTTGTCAAATATGTAAACAGTCTGGAAATGTTTCCCTTCCCGGGTTGATTAGTGGATATGCTCGTGCCCGTTTTATTGCCCTCCTCACCATAGGTGGGCAGCGGAATTTTGGGAATAGGAAAAAGGCATAGGAATTTTTTTTGGGGGGGTCAAATTTTAGGGGGGGGGGGTGTCCGGCAAGACCCAGAATTTGAGGGGGGTGTACCCAATATTTCCGCTCTGCCTTAAAATGGGCTTAAAACGCGTAAAAACGTAAAACAAGCTTACAAGTGCTTTAAAACTGTGTAAAATTAAAATAAGACCTTATTGCAACTTATAAATTTTATTTTTTTAATAATTACGTAATAATAGAATAGTAATATTATTGTCTTGATTATAAAGTCAAGTATCATAAACTATTTAATCCATAATCTTATATTTATTTAATCCACTGCTTTCCTTTCCCATTGCGAAAAATTGCCCCTCCCCCGTGCCCTCTTATTTTGAAATTGCGCCCCCTCCCAATAAAACCTCAGGGGGTGGGTGGGGCAGTGCACAGGTTTAAATTGCGCTTTTCTTACCGTAACTCCGCTCAACTCCTCTGAATGACGGTGTTTAAATCCAGAGGGTTTGGATCTTACGTGTTCTGGACGCCGGAAATGGGAATTCCGCGGTTGCCAGTCAATAACCAAGCCTAAACAATAACAATTGAAAACACTAATAACATCATTTTTTGAAAAATTATTCACAATTAAAAAAACCAACCCACAATTACAATTTTAATAATAAAATAAAATATAAAAAATATTAACAAATAAAAGAACTATAATTATTCTTTAAAAAAATTATTGAAAACGACAAAAAAGTCCTAGAAATGCAGAGGCATTTTTCCTGCATTTTAAATGGCCGATTTTCAAAAACATAAGATATTAGAGTACAAACATCGCTTAAACCTATATATAGACCTGTGCATCTCCCTTCCGCGGTTTTATAGGGGGGACATAGGTGCACAGCCTCTCGGATTTCGGAGAAGTGGGAATATACCCGACCCCTGAAATTTGGGAGGGGGGTGTTCCAAAATTTTTTTTGGGAATACCCCAAATTTTAGCTTTTCTAGTACTGGGGCCCCTTAAATTTTAGGGGGATGTCCGGGGTACCCTTAAACAATGGGGTGGGGGGGGTGTCGGCAGTTTGGAGATTTGGGGAGTAGAACTCCCCTGCCCACCTATGAGGGGCAATTCCAAAATGGGAGGCACGGGGGCCAATAAAAAGGAGGGGACAAAGCAGGGGAGAAAGAGAAAAAAGAGAAAAAAAACGAAAAAAAAATAGAAAAAAAGGTTTAAAATGCATTAAAATGAACTAAAAACTGCAAAAATTCGCGATTATGGCGTCATAATAATAAAAAAATGGCGCCATAATCTTTGGATATACTTTTTTATTTTTGGGCGGGAGGGACAGCCCCTAATATTTCGGGGAGAGGGAGGATTTCCAGACCGTACACAGGTTTGTATATACCTGCCAATAAGGAGAGTCTGGGTCGGTACAAGGGCCGGCGGGTCTCGGACGGATTTTCGACGGAATCCCCGGCTTCTTTTTTGCCGTCGGATATTTCTTCGGTTTTGCACGCGGACGGAAAAACAAACGGCGGCTTGTAAGTTATCGGAGGACTGTCCTAAAAAAAGAATAAAACAGTGCACAAATTTATAAAATTAAATTATGGAAATTGTGTGATGAACGGAAATATATAATATTGAACAGGAAGTAACCCCAATAAATACATAGATGAACACGTTTACCCCCGGGTAAATGAAATTTCAAAATCTAGGGGGGGTCGAAACCATACATGGGCACGGGGGGGGGGGGTTGGGGGGGGTTAACCCCCCCAAATTCTGAGAAGGAGGTTTAACCCCCCCACTCAGAAGTGGGGGGGGGGGGGGGACAAAAATTTAACCCCCCCCCAATTTGGGAAAAAAGAAGAAAAAAAAATGTCTTAAAAATGACTTCTAACTGCCTCCAAACTTAAGTTTTGAGGTCAAAATGAATGTTTTAAGCAATAAAAAGCTCAAAAATGCAATAAAAAGGGCTTTTTGACCTAAAATTAGCGTTTTTACCTATTTTTCCTTCAAAATCGAAAAACGATTATGGTAAAATGCACTCCAGAAAAAAAAACGATATGGGTATTTTGCGTTTCTCGGATTTTAACCCCCCCCCTAATTTGGGGTTTAACCCCCCCCACTCCGGACCAACTTGCCCATGTATGGTCGAAACCCCCTAGGTTTCTAGGGGGGTCCACCCGGGGTAAAAGTTTTTGAAACCTAGAGGGGGGTCGGGTGGGATCCAATGTCCGAAGCAGTGGCGTAGTCAGGGGGGGGGGCGGGGCGGGGGGGGGGGGGGCGGCAGGCGGCAGCCCCCCTCCTCCGAAATCCGGCGAAGCCAGATTTTTTCGTAAGGGTTTTTAGAAGGGTTTCGTAACGTTTTTTTAGAATTTTGGAAGAAAAAATTTTTTTTTTTTTAAATATTAATTCAGAACCATTTTTGATGCGTTCTAAAAGCATAAAAATACCAAAAAACTGAAATTTTTCCCGTTTTGCGGGAAGTGTACATTGATCATTTATATTAGCTTTTTATTCTCGATGGATTGTACCATTCAATACATAGCTAAAAGGCATATGCCTTTGCCTTAGATATTAATAACAATACTATTTATATACATGTTAAAACTGATATATTATGAGATATACAGGTTTGAATGGCCGTTTGAAACCCCTTTACAACAATTTTTAAACTTGTGGGGTAGTCCGCCTCTCTCCACCCCCCTCCTTTCTTGGCGAAGCGTGGCATTTTGTATAGATTTCCTTTTTTACTTTTTTAATATTGTGTTATAAATATTTAATATAAATTTTAGTGCATTCTAAAACCATAAATTAATCAATATAAAATTTTTTTTCTTATCAGCACTATTTTTTGTTATTATGACTTCAACCATACTCATGCGCAAAATTTAAAGACATCACGCAGTTTTGTTAGAAACAATTTCATTACCAGATTAATTTTGAAGATCAGACAAAATTGCATAGAAATTAGGTAAAAAAAAAATAAAATGTATGTTCACGCGATTACCAGGGGACGATTTTTAAGCAGTTTTTAATACATATTTTAAAAAAATTTCGCCTCCAGCGGCTGGAGGAACACCCCTCTCCCCGACCCCCGGTCGACGCTTCGCGTCAGCTGGCGCCACGACGTGGCGCAGTCGGCCGCGCTTCGCGCAGCTTCTGCGGCAATTTTTCTTCCCCTTGACAGCCCCCCCCCAAATAAAATCCTGGCTACACCACTGGTCCGAAGCAAAATACTTATTAAAGGTTTAATGATAGTTTTTTTATAAGATAATACTAAATTTTATTGAATAAAAAGCAATATTCTGGTATAAAAAGGGTGTGAAAACATGAATTTGTGTTAAAAATTCACGTTTTTGGAAGAAAATTTAGTATAAAAAAGTATTAATTTTCTCGAGAGATGAGAGGGGGGTCAGATTTCAAAATCTAGAGGGGGTCACGGGTAAAAAATTTAAAAATTTGATGGGGGGCGCCAAAATTTCAAGGTTAGGGGGGTGGACCCCACCCTACCCCCACCTTGTTCATCTATGGATAAATATCATAACTTATTGCAAAAATTGTTATTATACTAATACTTAAAAATAGCGTTAAATTTTGTGATTCAAATAACCGCGTAAAGAAAAAATAGTAATTATCAGTCAGTTTAATATCAGAAGACTTGGACATTTCGGCCAAAACTAACCTGAAATACCTAAACCCAAGAAGTGCATCATAAAACCACGCTTACCGGTAATTCCAATCTTGCAATATATTTTGCTTTTAAAACTAACCTGAACATCAACACGTGAAGCGCATCATACTACTAGGGAATTCAATTTTAGAAACGATAGGTTTGTCCAAAATACAAGCGAGAAGCTTATCATAACATTGTGATTATTCGTAATTCCAATTTTTGAACACACGAGTTGTTTTTGTTTTGTTTTTTTGAAAACTCAACATCAACACGAGAAGCATTTTGTTCTTACCGCGAAGAAAATCATTTTCAAAACACATTCAAAACTTCCTTTAAAAGTAACGTGAAAAAGTGAACGCAAAAACAGCATTATTAAACTGCACTTAACAGTTATTCTAATCTTTGAACACATGGGTATTCGTCTAAAAAGAACCTAGAAAAACCAATACATTATACAGTAGTCTTTTTTCCGTGCTTAAGGTAGGTAAGTACCTTGTCTAAATCGAATCTAGAAAACCACGAGAAACGCATAAATCTTCAAACTTACCGCAAAAGAATCGTCAGACTCTTCGGCGCTGTCCGGGTTCTCCTTGGACTCGGCGGTCGCGGACTCCTTTGAGCCTGGACTGCTTTCGTCTGTGAGGCGGCTGGAAGAGCGCCCGCTTTCAGTCGCACCTGATTGTTCAGTGTTCCCAGCAGCGGCATTACGAGCTGTCGGCGGCCCCCCGCCCGCTTTTCTGGCGTGACAACCGTCCGTCTTGGAACTTCCGCCAGGAGAGACCCGGTGATCCGGCCCGGCCCGACCTGGCGGGCCCTCTTCTCCCAGCTCCGGAGCGCCGGATAGAGGGGAGGATTTCTTTGGCTTCTTGACAACGGCTTTTCCTGCTAGCGAGGGCGAAGAGCAAAAGCCACCGGAGTGACAAGCTGTAGCTTTGTTACCACCGTCCGTCACGCTAAACAAACAAAAAAGGTGGTAACGGTAAGAGTTAGAAACAGGGAGGAAGGGCGAGGGTAGGGGCGCTTCTCCCCTCGAAAATGTCGGACGGGGGAAAAATAAGGATAGTGGTTGGGCACTTGGGCAGGGTGTGTAGGGGAGTCGCCTTTTTCAAAATGGTCGCCCAAAAGTAAAATTTGGTGGTTTTTAGAGGCTAAAAATTCAAAATTTTCTAGCGCCTCGCTAAAAACGCTCAGCGCAAACTCACAGAGAGTTTTGGTACCACAAACCACAATGACCCTCAACAAAATACAACCAAAAAAAAATTCCGCTTCGCTTCGCTCAGCGGTCATGTTCCATAGTGTACATACATATTTATCGATATTTATCTTGCCTAAAGTTTTTGACCAGTACAATAATTATAATAAGCAATAAGTACTACACAGCAAAACAAGCAAATTAAACAATCATTTGGTTAATTTATGTTCTTTCCCCTCTCCTTAAATTTCCGCGTGGGTGTCAGGTCTAAAAAGTTTATTCTCTAAACCTATTTTTTTACGAAATTCAGGCTTTGCAAATTTAATTTTTAACTAGAAAAACTAGATAATACGTTATTAGGGCAAAAACTGTGTATATTAACGTCTAGCTTTATTAACGTTGATTCTTGCTTTTTAAAATTTTTCGGGCGACTCTTCGATGTTTTTGTACTGCGAGCAATTCACCTTCTCCCGTCCCAAAATGGAATCCTCGGTATATGCATAAGTAAATGGTAAGAGTATTATACATTAAAATTATACCGGATATTTTTCTTTATATGCGGGAAATTAAAGAGCATTACCTTTGCCCCTCTCCGATATTGTCGAACTGCTGCTTGCGGGGTCGCTTCCTCGGGGATACTTCAGCGGCGGCCGCGGCCCTCTGATCCTCCTGGCTTCCGGTGGAAACTGTGGACGCGCTCTGATTAGAGGCCTCGTCCTCGCGCAAAGCGCCACTAACGGACGCCCTGTCTAAATACGCAAACAATTTTTCAATCACAATTTATAATGTCATAATATAGGTAGAGAAATTTAAAAAAAAAAATTAAGTTTAACACGGGCTGGGTGATCTCTACGGATTCAAAATCGCCATTCCAAGCTGTCAGATCGATAGTCTTGGATTTTGCTCAAAATAATAATATTATTTCATGTGGACCCCGATGAGGCCAGTTTTAGCTCAAATTGACCAACTCGTGTGTCTGTGCTACCGCCTTGAATTTGGTGCCTTCGACTTTTTTGAGGATTTTTAAAAAAAAATTTAATTTTTCTGATTGACAATAAAATCTTACAGTTTATTTTTTTCCGGTTAAATTTTATTCTTATGTATGTAAAATAGTTCCAAAAAAACTTTATTTTGATAAATTTTAAATTTTTACTCATGAAATTTTTACTCATGAAATTTTACAATTTTCCAAAAAAATTAAAAATTTTGAGATTTTTTCTCTCCCTTTTCTCTAGCCTCGAAGTCTAACCCCTCTCCGAAAAAAACTCCGGGGCCCCACTCCCCCAAAATTTTTCTACTGACCCCCTTTAAAATTTGCAATCTGACATCTTCCCCTTCCCTCCCCTCTTAAGATAATAACAAGCATAGGTGGGCAGGGGGGTTGGTGGGCATACATGGGCACGGGGGGAGGGGGGGGGGTTGGGGGGTAACCCCCCCCCCCCCGAATTCTGAAAAGGGGGGTTTAACACCCCCCCCCCCACACAGAAGTGGGGGGGGGGGAAAAAGTTAAACCCCCCATTTTGGAAAAATTAAGAAAAAATGTCTTAAAAATGATATCTAACTGCCTCCAAACTTAAGTTTTAAGGTCAAACTTAATGTTTTAAGCAATAAAAAGCTCAAAAATGCAATAAAAAATTTTTTTGACCTAAAATTAGCGTTTTTTACCTATTTTTCCTTTAAAATCGAAAAACGATATGGGTAAAATGCACTCCAGAAAAAAAAACGATATAGGTATTTTGCGTTTCTCGGATTTTAACCCTCCCCCTAATTTGGGGTTTAACCCCCCCCCCCACTCCGGACCAACTTGCCCATGTATGTTGGTGGGGTTATACTTTTCAAATCACAAATATAGCCGACACCCCCCTAAAATTTGGGAGTACCCCAGACACCCCCTACTAAAATTTGGGGGTCCCAGTACTAAAAATGAGATAATTGAGATATACCCCAAAAATTTTTTTTAGGACACCCCCCAAATTTTGGGGGTCGGGTATATACCCCCACCAAAATCCGGGAGGCTGCCCACCTATGATAATGGGTACTATTATTATTACAAATCTCCAAGAAAAACGTGATTTTTTTAATGCAAATCAGTACTTTTACATATCGTCCTTACTACGGCAAAATGAGCCACAGTTCGTATAAAATATATGTGACTGTGACTACTACGGCAAAATGAGCCACAGTTCGTATAGAATGTGTGATATGTGTGACTAATAATATAATAATATGTGACTGTGACTCATTTTAAATTTAAAACAGGACTCTACGTTATTACAGAATGAGTAACTGTCACGTGTATTTTATAATGACAGTGGCTCATTTAGCCGTAGTAACGACGATATAAACTCTTTGTTTTATTAAATAAAATGTAGAATTTTCTTTTAAAAAGTGAAACTTAATGGTTTAAAAGTGTTTTGCTTCGAATATCGGACCCCCCTCTACATTTCAAACGTTTTCACCCCGAGTTGACACCCCGAGAAACTTGAGGGGTTTAACCCAACCCTTTTCCTAGATTTTAAAATGCCGTTACGTTTACCCCAAGGAATACCCCCTTGAAAATTTTATATTTATATTTGCCTACAAACATCATCCTCAAAATTCTGTCCACCCCATCCCACCCAAAACAAATCTTTAGTTTTTCTCCCTCTCCCCACCCAAATTCAAGATTTTACCCCGTAACCTTTTTGAAATTCATATTTCTCCGTCCTCTAAAAAAGTGGAAAACCACTGGACCAGGATTTCATTTACTAATTAGGTTTTATTATGACACCTTTAAATTCAATAGTATATAAATGTTCTTGTAAACCGGTAAAAATCTTACCGTTGTTTTCAACTTCAGCTGAGGCCGTTTTTTCACTCGATTCTGCAGCGCCAACTGTAATTTCGGCGGCGGGGGGCGGAGCGACCACTACTCCACCAATCGGAGTCCCGCCGGAAAACGTCATGGACCCGACTTCCGGCGCTGATTGGCTGCTGGTAACAGTAGGCGGGAATAATTTACGCGCGGCGGCGCTTGTCACTTGAGAAGCGGGACTTTGACTACCTTAATGGTAATAATCATACAGGTCTCGAGAAGGAAAAAGGGACGAGGTTAGAGAATATTATAATAGCATAGGTAGGTGTGTTTTTTTTGGGTGGAAGGGGGGGGGGGGGTGGGGGAGAGAGAGGTAACCCCCCATAGAGCCAAAATTTCGGACCCATCCCCCACTAGAAAAAATCCAGGGGCCCCCTTCACCCCCCAAATCACTACAGCGGTTCGGCCTGACCCCCCTCCCCCTAGCAAAGCTGATCCTCCACCCTCCCAACCAATTTAACGGTATAATTTTTATTTAATGTCAACAGTGTTTAAATACATTTTTTAGGCCTAAATAGGATGTTTTAATATATAAAATGTAATATTAAACTTAAAAACATTTAAATTACTAATTTAAAAAGCTTTGTTAAAAAAACTGACTCCTCTGAACCCTCCCCCTAAATTTGAAATTGTGCACTCCAGGTCGACCACCCTAAAAAGCCAAGGGGGTCCGAACCCCCCCCCCCCCCAAAAAAAAAATATGGTCTTCCACGCCTATCCAGAGTTGGACCCTCCATCGTAGCCGACCTGACCAAATACACCTATGATTATAGACCCTCCCTAAAGCAGCGCGATCCACTCTTCCCCCTACGAACACTTTTCTGCCAACTCCAAAAATTTAAAAAGTTGGTCATCTACACACTAATGTCCTACTTTCTCATACCTCATGGTTTTTTTTTCGGTGGGGATACTCCAGCAATATGTAAATGAACCAAGTACTTACATATAGCATGTTTTGCTTATTGTTAAATATCGAAATTGTTTAAGTTTTGCTTATACATGTCTATATTTCAAAACAAAAACTATATAAACCCTCTATTTTTTCATCTCTAAAAACACAAATAAAAATTGAGGTTGAAGTAGATTTATTTGTTTTGAGATAGTGTAAAATTTGTTTTACTTGCAATGTAAAATAAAATTTTTACTTAAAAAAGTAAAATAAAATTTTATTTAACCAAAAAATCTAAAATTAAAATGAAATAAAGTTTGTATTTTATTTTAAACTTAAATTTATACAAGAATCATTTGTTGATCTGTTTTGTGTACGCAGATATTTTATCCATTTTTTCTTTAAAATACTTAATGATATGATTAACAACTTTCTATATTGGAATATTCAATGCCATGTGACACACTGCCCAATAAACAATTAAGTGTTATTCTTAATTCACATTCTCATAAAAACAGTAAAATAAAAATTAATTAAATTTCACATCATGATTATTTTTCACAAACTTTAGCGTAATTTATAATATATCAAATTAATTTGAATTGAAATGAAATGAATAAATGAAATGAAATGAGTTTTTCTTATTCGTAATTATGCTTCAAATTAGTTTTTTTCATTTATTTGTAATTCTTAAAACTAAGTTTTATGTGACGATTTTTTAAATTTTATTTTCTGATCATGATTTATGTAGTGTTAAATTGGCTTAAAATATTTGTGTATTTACTATATATAAAAATCCTCTAGTTTCGCGTTAAACCTTTGTTATTATTCGTGCATCTCAGACGCATGAAAATCGCGTTTTGCATATTTCAGTGTATCTCAGCATATTTTGTTAAAGATCAGCAAACACTAACATTGATCAGTACGTTGTTTTAAGTTTTAGGCGCCGTTTTTTGCATTATTAATCAGAAAAAATTAAATATCCTGTATATAAAAATACCAGTTACGGTTTTACCTAAGTTTAAACTAAACTAGGGGGAATATTTTATCTTAAGTTTGATGGGGTAGATTTTTGATGGCCGTAGAAAAGAAACCACTTTCTATGTAATTTCCTGAATTTTGTTTGTCAGATTTCCAAAACTTTATCAAATTAATAATTTAAAAGATTTTTAAACTGTAGAACTGTATGTTCACGTGTAATAACTAAAAATACATTTTGTTATTCTAGTGTGTACAGCGGGCCATCTTAGTTGTTTTTACTATATTGCGTTTTTGTTAAAAAAATGTTGAATTATTGTTTAAGTATTTGTTATACATTCCTCTGTGATACACGTGATTTTATTAAAAATTAAAAAAAATAGTTTACATATTTAGCTTTTAACATTTTTAAAATTACATTTGTTCAAATTACTATTAATTCGTTATAAAATATTGCAAAGTAAAAAATGAAATGATAAAAAAATGATAATTAGCAATTTTAAAATGATAATTTATGGTATTCAAAAGATAATTAAAAAACTTAAATTCATTTGAAATATTCAAAATGAAATGATATTCAGTTTATTTAAACAAATTTAACTAAATACTGATTTTTTTAAATACGTTACATTTTTTATATAAACAAAAAATTTTATTTCCGAAATTATCTTTGTCCCAGTATGCTCATTATCATACCCTAACCACTTTTAAAAAAATAAACAAAAATATTTGGGCTAAATAAAAGTTATAGGATGTTAGCTAAATAACACAATCAAACGTGTTTTTTTTTTAATTTAAGAAAAAAAATCAAAATTATTTTACAAAGCACATACAGATAGTACAGATAACCATATTAGAAACATTTGTTTGCTGAAATCTTAAGTTAAGTACTGTAGGTCTAGGCAATAAAATTAGCAATTTATACACTTTTTAGTTGCTATAAAATTTTTCACAATTGAATTTGGCGTATTTACAAACAATTGAATTTTTAAATTAAAAAAATGCTCATAAATAAAAAAAAACATTCTTAAAAAGGTGATGAAAAAAATCATGACTGGGCAGCACTGTTTTCTTAAATAGAGTAGAAAAAAGGGGCGATTTTTTCCCGGGCGTATGTTTAGACAGAAAAGATGTGGACTAGTCTGAGATGGACATTATGTGAACTATAGGAAATTTGCATTTGGTTTGGACAGCTGCCCACTGAATAAAAATTTCTCCCATATGATAATGATTTGTTTATACAATGAACTAATCACACAGCACTGTTGCATTTTTTTAGTCTGATGAAATGTCAATGGAAAAAATCATACTCACAACAATCATTGACAAGAGGGAAATCGCCAATTTTTCAAATTTATAGTTGTTTCTTACACATACAAATATAACCTTTAAATTGAAAAAGTGGTGATTTCGCGCTTGTCAAAGATTGCTGTGAGTATGATATTTTTAATTGACATTTTATCAAACTAAAAAAATGCAATAGTGCTGTGTGATTAGTTCAATGTATAGGCACCTTGCACTGAAACTCTGTTTATACATAAAGTATGCAATATACATAAGCGTCACCATAATGGATAATTACCGTATCTCCTACTTATCTTTCGTAGTATGCAGATGAGGCGATCGAAAGCGCGCGAAATTACCGTATCTCCTACTTATCTTTCGTAGTATGCAGATGAGGCGATCGAAAGCGCGAGAAAATTTCGATCGGTTGATCTGCATACTACGAAAGATAAGTAGGAGATACGCTAATTATCCATTATGGTGACACTTATGTATATTGCATACTTTATGTATAAACCGAGTTCCAGTGCAAGGTGCCTATAAACGAATCATTATCATATGGTAGAAATTTTCAGCTGCCCAAACCAAATCCAATTTTCCTATAGTTCACATAAGTCCATCTCAGACTAGTCCACATTTTTTCTGTCTAAACATACACCCAGCAAAAAATTGCCCCTTTTTTCTGCTCTATTCTTAGAGCATTTTTCAAGATATGATAAAAAGATATGACATTTTTAATAAAAAAATCATGACTTGTCAGCAGCACTGTTTTTTTAAACATTTGTTCAGTTTAAATAATGGGCTGTTTTATTGTTTATTCTAACATCAAAGAACTTTTAAACTTATAAACATGTTTTATAATTGCTTTGTCTTTAAATAAAATTTTGTACAGGTTTATAAGCGGTATGGCCCGACTCGCTCCCGCCGACTCGCTCCCGGCCCAACTCGCTCCCAGCCCGACTCGCTCCCAGCCCAACTCGCTCCCAGCCCAACTCGCTCCCAGCCCGACTCGCTCCCAGCCCAACTCGCTCCCAGCCCAACTCGCTCCCAGCCCGACTCGCTCCCAGCCCCACTCGCTCCCAGCCCAACTCGCTCCCAGCCCGACTCGCTCCCAGCCCAACTCGCTCCCAGCCCGACTCGCTCCCAGCCCGACTCGCTCCCAGCCCAACTCGCTCCCAGCCCAACTCGCTCCCAGCCCGACTCGCTCCCGGCCAACTCGCTCCCAGCCCGACTCGCTCCCAGCCCGACTCGCTCCCAGCCCAACTCGCTCCCAGCCCGACTCGCTCCCAGCCCAACTCGCTCCCAGCCCGACTCGCTCCCAGCCCGACTCGCTCCCAGCCCAACTCGCTCCCAGCCCAACTCGCTCCCAGCCCGACTCGCTGCCAGCCCGACTCGCTCCCGTTTAAAACTGTAAACGCGCTTTATGGCACAGTAAAGAGGCTTAGGCTTAGGCTTAGGCTTAGGCTGAGGCTTAGGCTTAGGCTTAGGCTTAGGCTTAGGCTTAGGCTTAGGCTTAGGCTTAGGCTTAGGAAAATCCATCTTCCTTTTGTTATATAATTTTGTGTCATATGTACATTTTTTACAAAACTAATATTCTGTTATAAAAATGCGTTTACAGTTTTAAACGGGAGCGAGTCGGGCTGGGAGCGAGTCGGGTTGCGAGCGAGTAGGGCTGGGACCGAGTTAGGCTGGGAGCGAGTTGGGCTGGGACCGAGTAGGCCTGGGAGCGAGTTGGGCTGGGAGCGAGTACGCCCCGGAGCTAGTTGGGCGGAGAGCGAGTTGGGCTGGGAGCGAGTTGGGCTGGGAGCGAGTTGGGCTGGGAGCGAGTTGGGCTGGGAGCGAGTTGGGCTGGGAGCGAGTTGGGCCGGGAGCGAGTCGGCGGGAGCGAGTCGTGGGCAACCCGTTTATAAGCGACTGAAAATTGTATGTTCATGGGTGTACCGAAAACTTTTAAAATAAATAAAATATTTTTTATTTCCTTTATTATACTGAAATAAACAACCATTTAGTTTCGCATTTAAAAATTTAATGTTTGCTTGATTTTAAACTTAAATATTGCTGTGAAAAAACTTGAAAAACTTTAAAAAATTCTGGTTTCAATGTGTACTTTTTTGATTTTTGAAAAACAATATCTCGATGAGTTTTTAGTGGATTAGACAAAATTAAATATTTTTTGAAAGTTGAGTACTAAAGATGAATTCTATCAGGGTGAAATTGTAAGGGTGGTCGAGTAACCACTTGTTTTCGAGAAAATATTACGCACAGTGGAACACGTGATACAATTAAATAATTATTGGTTACAATATTACTGAGACTTAATTTTTTTAATTTTCTTGGATATCGCGTTATTGTTTATTTCTTCTTGGCGGAGAACGGTCCGCCCTTAATTTCAGCCTGGAAGACATTGGCTTTAGTGATATCTTTACCCTCCAATATCATGCTTTGGAGCTTCGGCCATTTAAAGCGGAGAGAGCTCCGGAGCTCCACCCAATAAATAAACGATTTTATGCTTATTTAAGCTTGAAATACATATAAAATTACTTTATCTGCATTAGACTATTTCTAACGTATTAAATAAGTTTTGAAAAAAATTAATTTGCAAAAACTTTTTGACAAAATAATATATTTATTATTTATTTATTTATTATTATATTTGCAAAAACGCAGGAGTAGTAAAGACATTATTTAGCCTCCAATAAGACCACATACCCCTTTGGTGTTAAAGTAAACCTTATGGGTTTATTAATACAATGACCCAAACCCCCAATTAAATAAATTAAATTTTACTTTAAATATTTTAGAATATATATAATTATTAGTAGGAACCATACTACGATAAATTACTACAATATATGTCATAATTCTTTAATTATTTATAAAATTAGTACAAAAATAAGGGTTGCTCCGGAGCTCCCATAAGCGGAAATCCGCTCCGGAGATCGGAGCTCCGGGACACATCACTACTGAGAACACGAAAAATTTTTAAAACTGGTTTGTGACAAATGACGAATCACAAGCCCGATAATTCGGAGGTCTGCATCTTTAGCCCTTTGGGATTCTTTCCGCTGCAAATCTCGAGAAGAAATGGTGCACCAGTGCTGCTCTGTGTTAAACACCGCGTTGCAAAGGAGATCGACGCCAGGTTTAACACTCGGCAGCAGCAGCGGGATGCCTTCAGCAGATTTGCAGCGCTTTTTGAACAAAAATTCCAAAAGGTTTAAGTTAATAATAAAGCTAAAATCAAGCTAACTATTGTAACTGTTGATTGTCCTTGCCAAGAATGCATAAGAGTAGAGAATGTCCGAATGTGTGTTAAACAGTTGTTCAAATCATAAGTAGATTATTCCACGGTTTTAATAATATATTTTAATTGTAATTGTGAAAAACAAGAGTGTTCTTTAAACACACGCACGCATGCAAACACGCAAGCACGCACGCACCAACGCACACACGCAATCACGCACGAACGCACGCACGCACGCTCTATTTTAACTGACTCTATTCTTTTAAAAATTTTCTCTATTCGCTTAATATTTTCCGGTCCGCAACCATAAATAAATATTGAGTTTTTAGCTACCCAGACTTTGTTTCTGTAAAATAAAAGTAAATTTCATATATTTTTTTCGGTTAGTAAAATATCATAATTTATTTAGAATACCAAAAAACCGAAAAATGAAAATTAAAAGAAAGATTTATGAGTTTTTTGACATGAATTTTTTTTATTAAACACAAGTCACATCACAACTTTTTAATAGAAGTGTTGCTTGTAGTTTTTGAAATAAAAATTTTAATAGTTTTGAGTTTATTGTATCGAGTTGGCAAGTAATTGTAATATTTAATTTAATATCGAAATAAAAGATATGCTCTCTTTTGAAGAAAAAAAAGTGAAGGCCTATTTTTTCGAGGGCCATTATCGAACGAAAATTGTCCGTAATTCGCGCATGTAGGTGATTTTTTCAAGGGCGCGAAATACTATTCTCCATTGACAGTTTTTACCAACCGCCCCGCGTCAATAAAGCGTTTTGTGCATTTTGTTTTTCCTATGTATCAACATAACAAAGGCGCTGTGGGGGCCAGCCGTGCGCGGTGTATGAATCTTAATTTGTCGACAAGTGTCGGTTTACTTTCCGTACGCGGAATGCTGAGGGTGAAATTGCGCCGCCAAGGTCGACCGCCGCGGCGACGGGGATCAAATGGATAATACTGTCCTGAGTCATCAGAAGAACACACCGCGCAACCCATTTTATTAATACGTTGACAGGTATAAAAAACGGTAACCCCAAAAATTACAACACGTCAAAAAGAAGAATGACGTAAATTCTCAACCGCAAAAACGCAAATTAGTACGTAATTAAATTTAGAGGTCGACAAAAAGGAATTTTCTACGCGGAATAAAATTTATAAAATAAGTTATAGGCAAATAAAATCTAAATAATCTCGATAATTGCAGTATTGAATCGACTTTTTGATAACAAAACCATTCAAAATTTTTAACGAAAGCGGCTTAATAATAAAGATCAAAAGACATATTTTAATGATAATTTATCAAATTACTTAAATTGAAGCCCAAATACAAACTGTTTAAAGGCTAAAATTGGTTAATTTTTGTATATTTTGTAAAAAAGTGGGATTAAAAAAATTCTGCGCTCTTTGTTTTTTTTTTAAAAAACGTCGTAACCGCACAATTTTGATTGGTCGGCTCATGTCTGCATACTAAATTACGGGGTCAGCCAAATATAGTTTAATCATAGTAAAATTCAAAGCACTTTTCTGCCCAATAAAAAAATTCAGTTAAAAACTTTCCGATTTTCTAATAGAGACCAGCCCGGTCGAAGCGAAAAAAGTGAGAAACACTAATCATAAGTTCTTTAGAAAGAGGTTTGCATTAATTTTACACTAGTTTTTTGACTATTTTTCGACCTTAATCCGAAGTTTAATAGTTTCTTAAAATTAAAAAAAGGCGCCATTGGATGATTCAAATTCATACTATTCTTAAGTATCAAGTAGAAATGTATGGAAAAGTGAGATTGAGGTCTAAAAAGTTTGTTCGAAAAATGTTTAATCCCTTTAATTTTTTGGATGGAAAACCGCGCAGAAAATACTAAACGTACTAATACTGAACTGAACATTATACTAAGCGTCCAATCAACTGCGCATAAACCATAGTCACGCAAATTAAACCACACCGTATACAAATTATTTATTTCGTAAGATTCATGAATTGAATTTGGTTTTTAGTCAAATAAATTAAACGAAGCATAAAGAATAAACCGTGCCTGAATACCTTATTAGTTTCGTCAGGCTAGTTTACTTTCAAATGATTTGATTTTTTTAGAAATATGCTTTAAATGTACAAAAACATTTGATTAACTAAATCCTATTAAAACTTTCTTTTATCAAGTCCAAGCACTATTTAGAATCGTTTTTCGTTATAAATTTTTTTCTGAAGTATTCATAAGCTAAAAAGACATAAAATAAACAGATTAAATTAAATGAATAAATCGTTTTCTAATAACTTATTTGCATATATTAAAATCTGTTTAGTTATATATTTTTTTGTTGTTTCGCTTATATAGTAAGGCAGTTAAAATAACTTCTTCAAGAAATGTGTACGTGCATAATAATACAACGGGGCATTTGGATGGAGCAGCAACACGAAAAAATTTAACCTTGATAATCAATCAATCACTGAAAACTTATAACGAATTACTTTAACAGATTTTCTGTGACAAACCACAAATTATTCAAATCATAAAAATTACATACCGTCTTGCCACACAATTCAAGAAAATGATTTATTGGGAAGTATCGGACACGAGGTTTTTTTTATGAAGAATGCACTTTGAAAGTTCAGATTTAAACTGATTTATTAAAATAAAACAGTTGTACAATATTTTCGTATATTCGTACATTCGTAAATTTAACATTAACACTAACGTATGTTTTTAGTCATAAATAAACAAACAAACAACAAAAACGTTTAGATATGAAAGTTGTATAGTTTCATTACAATTGTTTACAGTTGCACAATGCAGAATATACCTCAATTAATGATATTTATATCGTTATTAGTCTCAGCTACTCTACAAAGGCTATATTTTTACTTTATAGTTTTTCTTGTCTGTGGACATTGGATTTTCACAATTGATGCTTCTATTGGACTGTTTTTTTAAACACTTCATAACAAACACACACACTAGCTTGAAGTAATTAATAATTTCTTGTTTGTGCTTATGTATGTGCACCAATGCTCACTAAAATTGGTTTAATAACTTATGCTTTTTTATTCAGATACAACCGTTTTGAATTAGATGTTAAAGATTTCAGGAGATTACTTCGGGAATTACTGTTGCGATTGAAATTTGTATTACGAGTGTAAATTTCGTGTAATTTACGCAGAAAATTCCCGCGAAAATGCGAGTTTTCTCCTGAAAACGAGCACGTTCTGCAAGTAGGACTCAACATTATTCCTTTCGGCGTTTTCACCCCACAACGGTTCAGTCGAAATTGAAACAAGTTTTGTTGACATAAATTTTGAATACGGAGAGTCTTCAGGTTAAAATTCGTCCAATTCACTTGTGGGTTAAAGGAGCGCGAATGGGATTTCGCTGTCCGTTGCGATTGGGTAGAATCCGACGGCAGTCTTACCGTACGGGCGAAAGGCGAAGCGAAAGTCTACAATTATTGTGCGTTCGGTGCGGAGGAATGTTAGGTAGGAAAGTCGGTCGATTACCAACAGGAAGACAATAGCGTGTTACGAGTGTGAAACAGCCCGGGTTGAAACAAAGCGAGGCCTAATTAACGCTCTGCTCTCGTTTTCGTACACGTAACACTAAACGGACCGTTCTCTGTTGTCCCAACCCAATATCCTGGAAAACCGGGCAATGTCACACGATCTCGTGCCGACTGAGAACGGAGATAGTTTAGGATCATCATCGGCCCCACCGACTCAACAGCCGTCACCGACCCGACTTACCGCCTCCGATAATACAGGCCCGACGCCTAAACCCCAGTCTGATACCCAGAAGGACCAACACTCAGGTATTGTCACCCTGTTAATGCCAATGAATTTTCACATCTATTTTTCTTCTGCGCAATTATTGTTCTTATGTTAAGTAGTTTTAAAAACCAGGCATAAACAAGTTTTACAGTCTGTTACTTGCATAAGCCCAGTCTCAAGCTAGCTTTAAGAGCAACACTTAGATATTGTCACTCTGTTAATGCCGATGAATTTTCACATCTATCTTTCTTCTGCGCAATTATTTTTCTTATTTTAAGTAGTTTTAAAAACCAAGCATGCAGAAACTGAAAAGTTTTGTAGTCATATAATAGCATAAGCCCGATCTAATGCGCTTTAGTGACACATTTTTACTTTAATTGTCTCTTTTTTATTCTTTTTAAAAAAATTATGGTAATTTATTTAAAAAAAATTCTAATTGTTATAACACATTGAAGATTGGTAAAATTTGACAAATTTTGGTGTCACTAAATACAATTATCTAGCGATATTCGTTTTTAAATTGATTAATGAATAATCATCATTTTGTTTTCTGAAAATACTGAAAGCTAATTTATATTTGCATAGTCTTTCATTTTTGTTGTTTTTGTTAATGTATTGATATGTTAACACGTTAGGAGTTTAAGGAGCCTCGAAATGTGATATAGTATTCGTGATCACGTCATATATGTTTTGCTCCGTGGAAGAGGTTGTGTGAGGAGCAGCGGCAAAACAGGGCTTTAAAACGCAGGTCCGAAAATAGCTAAATGACTAAAGAAAAATGACTAAAAGAATGCCCGGCGCAGGAGCATTATTAAACAGGTGCTGCCGCGTAATTAGACAAACTCGGACGCCCCTTTATACGTCCGGCGACCCTTTGTGTGCGCGGAATTACTTCCATTTAGAACAATGGATTTCGACCCGCGTAAAAAAAATAGGTAACGATGGATAGTAATTTTGTGTATAGCGATGTTTAAATATTTGATTTTAAAAAAAGTTTTAAAAATTTAAGTTAAGGAATTAGGCTTATATCTGCTTAGAATTAAGGTCTTATCTTGCATTCGAGCGTTTTAAATGACTCTAAAATCTTTAAACTACAAATTCCCCAAGCTAAAGCGATTCGGTAGCCTTATCTTTTAAAGTGCGTACTTTTAGATATTAAGGACCCTTAGATGACGGGTACCGTTCCTGATTTGCGGCTGTATGTTTTTCTCCGTGGGAATCAAAGTGGTGGAAGCAGGACGTTTATCCTTGTTCCCAAGCGTTTATTGGCACAAGTTGATTCTATAGCGTCATAATTTCGTGGAGATCTTAAACACTAAACAACTTCCGTTCAAATGATAGGCTTTTTACCATTATGGCTTTAAAATCTACTGTTTTTTTTTTCTAGAAAAAGACGTCGTCGTACTTCGCAACAATCCGCCCGCCGATAGCAGCCCAGTGAAAGAGGAGAAGAATTTCTGGCTCAAATTCCGTCGCCTGATTGTAAGGGCGCTGAGAGCCGCCAAGCCTTGGCACCGAGCCAGCTATAGCACGGACACAGCCGCCAAACCGCGCAGCAAGCATGACGAAAAACGACTATCGAAAGTTTTGCCAATATCCGAGCTGGACTCTGTCCAAGAGTCGGGAGGACGTCTATCGCATCGTTACTCAAGTGCAACTGATCTTTAGCATGGGCAGTCTGCTCCTGCTCTGCCTAGTGCTGCCAGTTATGTACAACTACGTGACGCAGACGACGGAATACGTCGCACGAGAGCTTCATTATTGCGAGGTAGGTTTTTTTTGGACTAAAATCTCAGTTTGCTGCGGTGTTGAAAAGTATCTTGTTAAGGGTAGATAACCTAACTTTATTTTTTTGCATTCTTCAATACGCAATTAAATTTAAAAGCTATCGTTAACCTGAATCATGGACAATAAACTTTATTTTTGAAACATGAACAAGCTAAAACATGGACAGTAAACTTTAGTTTACCTTTTTTTGGTTAAACCCTCATTTTAGTCCCGAGTTTACTTGTCATAAATAACGATCATTCTTTAAAACAATGTTAAATTCAGAAGGTTTCGTTATAAACTTTAACCTTAACCATGGACAGTAAGTAAACTAAAGTTTTTCCAAAATGAGCTACCTGAACCATGAACTTAAGTTTCTCCAAGCAAAACTCTAAAATCAAGCTAAACATTATTATTATGATAGATTTAATTTGTAATGAAAAATAACAATTTCTAGGTATTCCAATCTTTGACAACGTTGATAATTTGGTTTTTTGTTAAGATGTTATTTGCAAAACGTTTTTAATGTTTTACTTGCGCAGTCCTGGTTATGAATAATGCAATAATATTGGGACACAGCCGAAATATATAGTTTCCGCAAAAATATAGGACCTGGGAAAATTTTCAGATATGCTTTTATTGTTTACTGATGGTTCAATATATTACTAACCTTTTTAGAGTATAATTTTAATTTCAGTTATACCTAGATATAATTGTTGTGCAAACAAACACTTGTGTTGAAAAAATATGCTAACCTCAATTTTTTTTCAGTCTTTTATACAGGCGTACCAACCGAATTACACTGATATTTTTTCACTTATTCCAATAATCAAGTGTGTACTATTATTCGCGAATAATTCGCGGTATAAATTACGTGTATAAACTCGCGGTATAAAAACTATTTTAAAAATTCAATTTTCCCGTTTAGTCTTCGAACGAGGATGCGCTATTCGAACTTCAGTTTGTGGACAGTGTGAACTCTCGCAATCGCACTAAGCGGCAGAGTGGATACGGCACTGTGCCGCAGCCACAGCAGCCGCTCTACCGTGGTAGTCAAAATTCCTACTCACAGAATTTGGATTTCGTCGCCGTGACGGGTATTCCACTGCAGCAGGAATGTCCCGGTAAGTTTATTATTCTTCTACCTTTTTTATTCTTTTGTAATGATTCTTCTTCTTTACTTTTTACACTTTTATTTTTCAACTAAAAAATTATTAGACTCTTTCAAATAAGAAAATAAGTTTTTAGCGTGAAAATCTGCGAAAAATTGGTGCACTGATAAAATTTTAACACTTAATATTTCACGCTGTCTATAAATACAGATATTTTATATCAACTGATACTTCCTCAAATATGGACCCATTTTTTTAAAATATACCATTTCGGATATTATTACATTAAAAATTTAAATTACATTTCTAAATGTTAAAAAACAATATCCAAAACTCATCACTGAAAAAATTAAAATTTAGCTACGCGTTTTTCAAATAAAATTAAATTTAACAAAGTACGTGAATATTACGCGTTACCTGAAAATTAAATTTAAAAATATTTTTCAAGAAATTTTTAAAACTGTTACGCAAACACTAGTTATTTACAAAAAACAAGAACAGTTATTTCGAAAATACCATAGTGTTTTTGGTCAAAATACAATTATAATGATAGTTTGGTTTTTAAAAATGTATATATTTCACAAGTAGTGTGAAAACCAAAAATTAATATCGCAAAGTTTTAAAAAATTGTTTTACGGCTTTTTTAAAATTTATAATCTCAGATGCGCGCTTAAAACAGTTCTACCTAAATTTTAAACCGTTTTGTTGTGTTTTTTTTAAAAATTTTCGTTTCGAGACTTATGTCTAAGGTTAACTTAAATGCACTGATTTTTAATGTGGCAAGTTTTTCCTAAGAAAGATGATTCTGTTAACATTTAAGGCTGTTTTTATACAACACAATTTTGTAAAAATATAAGTTTGAACTAAAAAAAGTTCTTAAAGCATGGGTGTAAAACTTACGGGGATTTTTATGGGGTGTTTACTCGGAAAAAAATTTTGAGAGTAAAAGCGTTCCCAAATAACATACAACTCTCGTTAATTTTTGGTATAGTTAAAATGCATTACAATAGTCTGGGTATCCACGCTACATAATTCACTTGTTTACTATTTTTGCACTCAAAAATTTTCATTCAGTGGTTTTTAGAACTTGTTAAAAATTTTCATTGATACTATTACATACTATAGGTTTTTTATTATTTTTGTATATTATAATATTGAACTTTAACTTTAATCCAAAAAATTTAAAATCAATTAATAGTAAACTATTAAAAAATTTTGTACATAGACAATACATCTAATTAGGGTTTTTATTATATTGGTCATGATATGCAAGTTAGTTTTCTTTCAATTGATTTTCTTGGTTGATTTGATTGGTCTTTTTCAAATTAAACCGTTTAAACTTCGAACAAACGAACATGGTTTAGGTGGATTTAAGGTCTCTCCGGACAATTTTTATTGCAGAGCGTTCAGTAGTAAACCAATTGCAATAAAGAGCAAAAATTACCCATTTTTATTTGCACACAATTTATTTTTGAATTATTATACTTTTTGAGTATTATAATATTTTAAGATATTCAAATGACGAAAATTTGACTAATTGGCAAAAAATGCAGGCAACAAATCCTGTTTACAACAATGATATTTTTTGAATTTATGTGAAATAAATTTTTAAAATTATAAAAAACATAAAAAAACATTAAAATCAAAAAAAAGTGTGGCCAAATATGTTTTAGGTATGAATCGATTTCGGGACCTTTTAAGAATTTGACGACGCGCTAACCGACGCGCTAACCCCCATTTTTCACGAAAAACTGTATATTAAACCATAAATACAACAGTATTCAATTTAATTTTTACGTACGTGAAAAAGGGTAACGGTGGTCTCTCTATTGGAAGTATTTTTTTAATAAATAGTGTGCAGCAAATATTTTTAAAGGTTTTAAAAAAATTTTATTGCAATTTGATTTTTAATATCAATTATTTCAATTACTTACAATAATATAATGAATGTTCACTTTATAATCGTGATATTTTTGCCTTTTTAACACTCATATAAATTTTTTAGTGAAATATTACTGTATTTCACGAGATCTCATATGCCAAAAATCGCGATTTTCCATACTTAAGAAAACTGTCCGGAGAGACCTTAAAGCTAAATAAGTGATTGCTTAACGTTTTAGTTTGTTATCGGAACTTATAAGTAAACTAAGATTATTTAGAACAATTTTAGAAGGTTTCTTAACTTTTAGAAAAATATAATAACTGGCTTCAGAGTGCTAGAAAGACACATCTTGCTTCGCCAACGCAAAAAATCCCAAATTTTATTTATGATGTATGTACAAAAATGATGTTGTGCGCACTAAAAAAAATTTTAAGTCAGTCTAACTTAATTGTCAATTTAATTATAGTAAACTGGTCAATTTACATAAAAGTTTCATCAATAAATATATATTAACATCAGTTTTACACCAACATAAATATCGCTCAAAACAACCTTTCTGTTGGTGATATATACTGATTTAAATATTTGTTCGATCAAAATCATTTTTCTACAAACTATAATTTTTTGAAAGATGTCAAAAGTATATCGAGTTTAAATAAATTTTTTTCTGATTTCTTGGTTTGTAAATCTCCCAGAATTCATTATTTTGCGATGACTTTATTCATTCTTTTAACACTGTTTTTTAAATTATTGATTTACAGCTCTTATTGATTGATTTTTAAATCAATATTTTAAAAAAATATAATTTCTTTACTATCAGTTAGAATTTAAACTAAGTTTCAATATTTGTGGTGTGTGATCTCGCGTTCAGATATTAGTTGTCGCTGTATTATTTTGTTTATCGTCTAATTGAATTCTCAAAATAAAAGCTAATTTTGACGTCCATATTAAAATCTAATCAGTTAATAAAAAAAACTGATTTGTTATCATTATTTAAGAAGTTTATTTAGTTTCTTAGATTACATAGTACATTTCTCTTGAATTTTCGGATACCTAAAATAATTAATAGTAAAAACTATAAAAAATTTAATTCCATAATCCGCCTCCACGATCAAGAATTGCACAATGCTTTCAATGCGCTTGTATTTATTTGTATGTGCAGATACAAACTTATTGATAGCAAAGTTTTCATATTCGATCAACTTCATATATTTCATGTTAATAGTTTTATACACATAAATTCATTTTTTATTCATGTTTGCAATTTTAATTAAAGATACTCTTGATAGTATTGCATTAATTTTTCACGTTATTGCTGTCAACAGTTTGCGACTTTCTGACGGTAAAGTTGGATCATATGAAATCAATACATACATTCACAAGGTCGCACGTCAAAACGCACGAATTTCTAGTAAACAAACATCTGATTTATGTTATTCGTTTTACACTGAAAGTTTTCTTTTTCTTTTGAACAATATCAAATTATTTATTGTGTGGTTTTTTCACACTTTCTGTTCCAAGAGTGAGAAAAACGAAACGTCTTAAACAAAAGTTTCAACTATTTTAACACTGTTCAGTACTAAATTATGTAAGATTGAGCACATTCAATTGAGATGCCATCATGATTAATTTATCCATCAAATAAACTATTTTTTTTTTAAGCTGGGTGCGTGGATTCTTATTTAATTTTATTTTTGTGAATGATTATAATTTTTCGGCAGGCATATAAAAAAAGATTAAGATATATTTGTAATTAAATAAGCTCAAATATTAAAAAAAAATATATTTAAATTTAATATTATATTATAAGGAATATTTTACTATTAGATACTGTTTTTCTTGCATAGAATGAGTATATTTAATAAATTTACTGATCGTCATCATCATTGTATTTTGCAAAAATACAACCAACATTAACAATTAACATTAACAAACGATACAATGTATAATTTTTCAAAATATTAAAAAATTTTTTAAATATGCATGTTGTAAAAATATGACGGGAAGCGTTTGCTGAAGAAGTCCCAACTTCTCCTCATATTTGTCCAGCCTGTCCAAACAAGGGACGAAACAGGCTTTTGTTATAGGTCTCCTTTTTAATGCAAAATTATTTTATACGGTAAATTTTTGAGAACCAAAAATTTGAGCTATATGTATGTCTGTCCTTTTTAGGTTGTATTAAACCATCTAATAATTTTATTCAATATGTCAAGTAAATGGGTACAATTTTTTTAAATTTTTTATTACACAATAAATTGTTAAGACCAAGCGCATCGATAACAAGTCATTTAAGTTTGGCTACAAAATCAAGGTTTAGTAAAAAAAAATGTTCCTAAGGCTTACAGATAAATTAGCACCAAGAAACATCATTCTTAGTTTTTAAACCTAAAAAAAAGTGGAGCGAATATCTGATTTCCTAAAAGTGACTTTCATACCAAAACAATTATACTGTCATAAAAAATTATGACAATACGGCACAGAAATCCTCTGTTTTTGTTAGGTAGCAGCACACTTTTCATTAAGGATGCGCAATAATCAGTTGCGTTTAAAGTTTTCTTTATTTTTTTCTTTATTAAGTCATTATTGATCTCAAGCATTGTTTTGAAAAATCTTTGTTTATTAATTATAGAACTCTAACTTATTCATATTATTAGAGTGAGCGCTATTTTTCGTTGGAGTAGTTTTTGTTGTAATAAAAACTACTTAAATCGCAAACCTCTATAAAGTCATGAAATAAAGCAGATTAACAAAGCTAAACCGAAAATGCATAATTCTTGGCTAATCCAACATTTAATCCAAAATAATAACCAACAAAAATACTACCAGCAGTGTTTCATATGAATCAGCATCAAAATCATACTACGGATTTTCTTCGCATTACATTAGGAAGTTTGTATTTTATTTCCAAAAAATTTTGATTAATCGGAATTACTGTAAAATGTACAACATTAAATTCAAAATGTCTAATTAATTTTTTTTAAATTTTTTTATCTTGTACTTGACACCGATTTACATTTTTTGTACTATGTTAGTTTCGTGTTCCAGAATTCACCACTGATGTCAATCTTTTTTGTCGCAAAGATACGTATGATTAAGAAAAAAATTAGGGTTAAGAGTTCTCGATTATTTTCAAAATAAAACAATTGCGCAATTAGTACTTATACGCAACGCAAAAACAAAATATGAATTTCATGTTTCACATGCTTTTAATATTGTCTAAATTTTACAATTAATATATGTCCAACTTTAACCAACACAACACACAGTAAATGCATTCCAACAATCGCAATTGTCTATTTTTTTTAAAAAATAAATAGTTTTATTAATTTGTTTCGCAAGATACGCAAGGACAATGTTACTCGACGCTAAACGCAACCAAATACTAAATAATAACAATATTAATTAACAAACAATCAATATTATCTTTTGAACCGACAATTAAATTTTAAATGTTATAATTCATTTACCGTTTATTTCTTTTCACAGTTAGTGTACCTTATAATATATGTATGATGTACCGTGTGAATACTGTCTCGGTTGGGATGGGACTCGATCCAGGGATCTTCATAGAAGGCAAGACGTACGTCCTGCCACTGCGCCACAACCTCAACGTTCTATTTTAGTATACAACATTGTATATATTTTAGGATGTTGCATCTCCGGACCCCCCGGTCCTCGCGGACCCCCCGGCCTACCCGGTTCCCCGGGACAACCCGGATCCGCCGGAGACCCCGGGTATCCCGGACCCACGCCCAATCAGACCTGCGCCAAGATAAACGTGGCCCGCCAGCCTCCGCCCTGCCGCCCGTGTCCCCAAGGTCCGCCCGGAATCAAAGGATGGCCCGGATTTCCCGGAGATCCTGGACCCATCGGAAAGCACGGGGACCGAGGTAAACCTTAATATTTTTTTTTAATCGAAACACCTAAACCATTATTGATTGATTAGGAAAATACAAATTCTTACTGTTTGCTTCGACGTTAAATTTTGTGTTTATTCTAGTATAAATTGCAATATTACTATTAATATTGTATAATATGCAAATTTTTATTTTACCAAAAATAAAATTGTTCGCTATGTTCGTTACATCGGTGATCGAGGTAAAACCAAAGGTGGATATCCACCTTTGGTAAAACTCATTTCTTATCAAAACTTGTGAATTATTGATTTATTATAAAAACGAAATTGATCCGCTGTTAATTAAGCTGTTTATATACTGGTATAAACTGCAATATTAAACCTGTTCCACACTGGAGTGACAAGTGACAACGAGTTCCGCGCGCGTTTATACCGTTACACTGTCACTCGTCACTGCCGTGTGAACGTGTTGCCACTTGTCACTTGTCACTCCGGTGTGTAATATTGTGTAATACGCTAATTTTTATATTACCAAAAATAAAATCGTTCCCTACTTCCGTTGTTAAAACAGCGAGACGCTATCTCACGCTTTTTGCTGCCCACCAAACGAAAAGGATAATAGAGTTTTTTCATGTTCTAATATATTCACTACTAGAGTTTTAGTGACACTGCATGATAATTTTTGCAAAATCACATTACATAGTGTTTCTTGGTTACCAAATATAGGAGAACACTTTTGAAACATTTTGATTCAAACCGTTCTGCGCCTCTTGTATACTTTTAAAAAATTAGATCTCTCGATAAGCCTGTTAGTGAGTTAATTATTCCAGCTATAATGATTACAATTAAAATCACGAGCAATCATGTCTACCCTCGCCAATAAACGTGTACATAACAATTTATTTATTTTTTAAGAACTTGACTTTTATAGGCAAAAATGGCTACAATGGAGAGGCAGGAGACCCAGGACCAACCGGACCCCCGGGATACAAAGGACCCCCTGGAGCTCCCGGAGATAAAGGACCCACACCGCAAGCCACTCTGGTACCCGGTCCCCCTGGGGATGCTGGGTACCCAGGTCCTGTGGGTACTAACGGCCTACCGGGTCTTCCTGGAAGAGACGGATTACCTGGTAAGGGTTTAACTAATATCAAGTGATGGGCGATTCCGTTTCCAGGTTTCGAATGTTGCGGGCAAAATTTGAAATTCCGGTCCCGGTTCCTATTCCGGATTTCTGGAAAATCTCAATTCCGGTTCCGGTTCCGGTGTTCCGGGGGTTCCGCAGTGTGATGGGCAGCTCCGATTCCGGGTTCCGAATGTTCCGGGCAAAATTGGAAATTCCGGTTCCGCTTCGTGCACCGGATTTTTGGAAAATCTCAATTTGGTTTCTGGTTCCGATTCCGGTTTTCCGCAGTTCCGCCCATCACTACAATTTCAGCTTATCGATCTGGTCTGGGCCTGTTTTATAAAATCATTTGTAAATTTGTATATTTTACAAGTCTCCCCCTACTTTTTGCAAAAGTCATGATAATAATTTTTCGATTTGTACTACAAAAGAAATATTCAGCAAAAAAGTAGTCGGCGCTGATTGGTCCGTTCTCATAAAGTCGATAAACAGACCCGTAAAAGTAGGCAAACTGTAAATTCCACCGACACCGACACCGACACCGCCTCAAATTTACGCAAATTATATATTGATGTGCAGGTTAGGCTTAGGCTTAGGCTAAGAATTGCATAATACTAAAACTTACGGTAGATTACGGTAGATTTTAGTCGGTGTCGGTGTCGGTGTCAGTGGAATTTACAGTTTGCCTAAAAGTAGGCGATTTCTTGTGAAGACGATTTTCCTTATGAAATAGGCCCTGGTTTAAAATAAACTTTTTTAAAATTATTAAACAACGATATGCAAAATTCTTCTTTAAAGACCAATGAGGCGATTGCTTTTTTTTGAAACTGATCGTGGTTTAGAAACTAGAAAAATATTAACAAGAAGCGATATTAAAAAACTTTAAAATTAGTGGGTGTTTAGGGTGCAGTCCTAGTTTTCTAGTGGTTTTTATATAATTAGTAATGTTCTCATTCTTCAATATCATGCTGCGGAACTCAGGCCATTTAAAACAAAGAAAACTAAAAAAATTCTGCATTTAAATGATCGATTTAAAGTTTATTTAACCTGTATATATGTTTTATATTATTCTATCCGCATTTTAAAGACTATTTTGTTGTTTTTATTAAGTCTTTAAAAAATTACTATAAAATTTTTTTTTGACAAAATCCATGCTATTATTTTTTAATTATTCATCAAATTGTTACAAACAGGGCAGAGCTTCGTAGCTCGCGGATTATTTTTTAGCCTTGATCAATAAAAAAATAGAAAAAAATTGCATACCAGTTATGAATTAAAAACATTAGATACAAAAATCAATAAAGAAATAAATATAATATAATAATCAAATTAAGGTGTTCCTGGTGAGCTTGGTTGGCCTGGTGAAACTGGAGAAACCGGAGAACCCGGATATCCTGGACCAGAAGGACCTCAAGGTAACTTTGATTTTTTTTATAAAATTATAAAGTTATAAATACAAATCTGTATCAATATTTCTGGCACTAAATGTTTAAAAACAAGTCTTTCTCAAACAAGCGTATTGCTAAATCTATACGAAAAATACATGAAAACAAACATAATAACAAAAGAATTCTACTTAAATTTTTTAATTTAATGTGTTAGAATTAGTGATATAATAGTTTACACAAATCAAATACAGTATTCAGGTGTTTCCTTTTGAAAATCTTGTAAAAGTGTCTGTTTTTACGTATTTTTATAGCCGTATACATGCAAAACATAATGGAATGCAATGTCTAACAATATATAACAAAACAAGCAATCTAACAACAATTTATGTACATAGTCATTGGTATTGGCAAGCTGAAAATTTCCCGAGAAACCTGAAACAACAAAAAAACTATCGGTAAGTGTTTACCCTGTAACAAAGCAATAGGTTTTAGTTTAATGTTTTATGTACAAGTGAATGTTATTTACCACGATCAAAATTTACACAAAAATCGATTATCACATGTAAAAAGTATTAAAATTCTCTTAAAATTAAAATTAAAATCTTAATAATCGTTTATGTTACTGAATATCAAATTATCATTTATTCATTCAAACGTTTTTTAAAAGTAATATGCTATTGCAGAGTTTATAAATAATATGCTATGTGATCATTAGCAAAACATGACAATAGGACCATCCAATTGCCTTGATTATTGTAGTGGTAATTAATTTATTACAATTTTTGGAAATAAATGATATTTTTGATTACGGTGGCTTCAGTTTATGATTAATGTTCCACAAGTTTTTGTTTAACAAATATTATTGAAATAATTTTGGTTTATAAATTCAAAAACCGTAATAAACTGAATAAATTAAATTAAATTTACAGTTTAGCCTTTTAATTCAATGAATAAATGTATAAATCAATCGATAAATTGTATTTTAAAATAAGTTTTAAGGAGTTTTAAAAAAAATTCCAGAATTTACTTTAACTCGTAACTTACCGATGAACCGCTTTTAAGAAACAACAATTTATAAAAAAGCAACAATTTCATGAATTCAATAAGCACAATGATCTTTAGCTTAAAAATAGTTTCTTTTAAAATTTTAACTATCAAATCAAAGTTTATCAGCTCGAAATTAGAATCAGGAAACAACACGAAATTTTTTCTGACGTATCCGCTTTGTTTTCTTGCTAGTAAATACGAAACGATATACGGTCGTCTAAGTCACAGTTTAGAACTTCAAATCACAGAGAATGAAAAAGTTTGGAAAATAAGCGCGGGTCGGGTCGGGTTATTTTCCGTAACCTCCTCCGCCACCACCTTGTCCTGATTGGCCCTGGTAAACCCCGCCCCCTCCGTATGACGGGTAGCGAGAGGGGGCGTTGAACCGCCGCTGCACTGGGGGGTCAACGGGTGGTGCCGCGTCCACGACGATAATTTGATCAACGTTTTGACACACGCAAGTACCGGGGTCACCAGGGGGTCCGGGTTCGCCGACCCTTTGCTTAAGTGTCTACAAAAACAATCTTACAGAGCTAGTACTGACTAGCTCAAACTCAAACGGACCGACTAAGCCACGGTGGGCCATTTTACCTGGGCTGAACTGCGATCGTTATTCCACCAATCCGCAAGTAACCGCCGGGTGACTAGGGGGGATTAAACCGCAAACTGATCCGGATATAAAAAGTTACCAACGTCGCATAATGCGCTAGTTGGCGCGGTTTCTCTGAAGGGGGGCTCGAAGAGTCGATAAAATTCCACCAATTAGCCGTAGTTTTTTACAGGAGGGGGGAAGGGGAGAGCCGAACGAAAAACACTAAAAATAACGTCGGTCGGTAAAATAACCGTTGCCGACTCGGCTCGTACAAGGGGACACAAACCACCCCGGACAACCCAGGGGGTGAACGAACAACAAAAGAATTTAGAGGGTTCCTTTTCGGAACCCTCTTTCAAAAATGGTACATGAAGTTCTTCTGAAAACTATTCCGGTTGTAGGCTGTTCCAGTCGAGTCAAAGAAAACTTTTAAACTGACGTTTTGGCGAAACCGCGCCACTTATATATGCGGAATTTTGAAAACAAAAGCCACGTGTTTGTATGTTTTAACACGCTGTAATCCCCGCTCTGGTCAACCGGCTACTTGCTGAGTGATTACTCATTTTACACGCCTGTGCAAAATGAGGAGCCCAAAGATGAATTTTGAGCGGCCTGCGGAGCGTTAAGTAAGACCGCCTTTTCACCGCCGACTTAGTCGGTTTGTAAGTGAGGCGAGCCACCGGGGCGTGAGAGCGACGAGCTGCCTGTGCAGCTAAGGGGAGGGGATAAAAATATTTAATAATTACGCAGGAGGCGAAGGGGCGCCGGGGGACAAAGGGGACCAACGCACAGCGACACTTTTTGCGTCGCAACAGCATGGTTTCCTAACTTATCATCTAAATCGTGCCATTTTTCTCTGTATATATTATAAAAGCTTTTTTTCTGTAATGTTTCTTTATGCCCTATAAAATAAAAAATTATATAATTTTGTTTTGGTAAATTTCCATAAAATTGGCTCACTTCTTTGTTTTAAATATTAATTGGCTCCTTTCTTTGTTTTAAATATTCTGTTTTAGGTATCTGATTAATTTTCTTTTTTAGGTATAATTTTATTTTTTTTCATTTTTATAAAATCGTTTTCTTTTCTCTTTTTTGTTCTAAATATTCTGTTTTAGGTATCTAATAAATTTTCTTTTCTCTTTATGTCTAAAATATCGTTAAATTTAATTATGTAAAAAATATTAAAATTTTTTTGTTAAAAAGTTTTGTTCGTTTTAATACTCTTATTGTAATTTCCATATACACTCTACCTTTGGTAGTTGTTTTTGTTTCTCTACCTTTAATAGGTAGTTGCTATATATACATATATATGTATATATTATAACGTTTGCAGTTAAAATATAACTCATTTTAACTATTATTTTTTAAATTAATATATAAAGTTTTGAATTTAAAACTAGTAATTTTTTTATTATTTTTTCAATTCGTGGCCTTTGGTCATGTGGATTATAATACTTACTATATTTATTAGGTTTTTACAGTTTTCCTAATATTTTTGTCAAGCTTTTATTTTTGCTGTGCTTTTCACATTACTCATAAAACGTGTTTTTACTATATTTTTTTTCATATTTTTCTCAATACTTAATTAGTTTATAGTATATTACAGTTAACGAGTTTTCCAAAAAGACTTTATCACTAAATTTATTTTACATGTACCCCCCAAAAATTATT
>JASAMX010002862.1:0-15165 GCA_030248175.1 Microlaimidae sp. YZB2_3 | reverse complement strand
TTTTTTTTGGCTGGTGGGATTGGTACCTGGCGAGATGTACGGTAAAAGTTTTTATTTATGGAATTTACTGTAATTAACAATCTGTTTATTGCTTAACAAATCATTTTAAATAAAAAAACGTGCTATTCATAAAACTTTTGGACCTGGTCCAAAACGGCCTGGGTGCACTTTTTACGAAGACCGGTTTGCTTATAAAACGGTCCCAGTCTGTTTTGATCATCGCGCTATTTATCGCGAGTACACCGCTTTTCTACTGTGCACATTTAATCAAATTTGCATAAAACTATTAAAAAACTAAATATTTCTTATTATTACAATTCTACGTTGGAATTAATTGCAAGAATATTAGTTGCAAGATTTATTAAGTTTTAATTCATAAAATTTTTAAATAATGTGAACAATTATTTCACAAACGAAACAGCTGATTTTGACGTGTGCATTGCAATTGCAATAACGGACTAGGACCACTTTTTACGCAGACCGGTCTGCGTAAAAAGTGGACTCAGTCCGCTTTGGACCGGGTCCAAAAGTTTTATGAATAGCACAGTTAAAGATGCAGAACAGAGTCAATCTTTTTGTCTTTGATTTCAATAATTTTTTTAAAAACGTTACCCCGGCCTGCCCCCAATAACTTTCAAATTTTTTTTTCGTCAAAATATCCTCGGTTCAATATTTTGAAACGGTGATATTCATAAAAATCTCGATCCTGAACCACTTTAGACTGGGACCGTTTTTCATAACCTTATCCCACTTACTTGACACTTAGTTTTTTCCAAGAACTTGAAGTCTCTCCGGACAGTTTTCTTAAGTATCTAAAATCGCGATTTTTGGCATAAGAGATCTCGCGAAATACAAAAATGTTTCCATAAATAATTAATATGGGTGTTAAAAAGGAAAATTACCACGATTATAAAGTGCACATTCATTATTGGACGTAGTTGAAATAATTGATTTTATTAAAAATCAAATTGCAACGAAATTTTTTTAAAACCCTTAAAAATATTCACTACTCAATATTTATTAAAAAAATGCTTCCAATAAGGAGGAACTGTTACATTTTTTCACGTACGTAAAACCAATAGAAATATTTTTATATTTATGGTTTAATATATGATTTTCCGTGAAAAATGGGGGTTAATTTCTTCAAAATTGCGACGATTTAAACAAAAAATGTGAATTTATATTAATTTGGTGAAATTTAAAGCTTTAAAAAGTATGTTTTTATTGAAATATATTATAATTTTTAAACTGCAATAATAGTTCTCGTGCTGTTAATCTGCTGTGTGTGAATATTTTAAATCTAATAATGGCCGTGGGTTTATAAACCTCTTTTAGAAAAGCTGAGCAGATGGACATGTGGTGCGGCCGGTAACGCTTAGGGCTCAAATTTTTGAGGTCGAGGGATCCATTCCCACTGTGAACATATTTTCATTGCCACATTTTTTATTTAATATTAATAATTATTTTAGAATTATTATAATTCTTTCAATGAATCAAAACAAAAAAATATATTTGTAATTAAACCGCATTTTGTTTCCTACTTTTTGCCGCTTATTCGAATTATCGTCGTTGGTATATTTTAAAATATTATAATTCTCTATAATTACAATAAATAATAAAATACATTTTATGTAAGCAAAAAATTTTTTTTCTGCATTTCTAGTGGTGTTTTATTGAACGATGTGAATTGAAAACTGTCCGGAGAGACCTTAAGATAAGATTCATATTAAGTCACAACCAAATAATAATACTAATAGGGTCGTGCATTTAATTTCGGCACTTTTTCAAGTTTTGATTACATATCTTATCATAACTTGGTCCCAAATTTGAATTTAGAAGTGATTGATAGCTCGTTAGAAACTAGATGAATGGGCGAAAAAAGGAACTTCTTGTTTTTTTTGTTGGTTGTAGTAACTTCTTGAAGGAAAATGGGCAAAAGGTGCATTTAATTTCGGCACTTTAATTTAGTTTTTAATTTTTCACTCAGATAAAAACAAATTAGAGTAAAAATAACCAATATGGAAGTAAATGTAGCAGTCAACTTTCAAATAAGCCATTAAACATTAATATTGACCTAAAAACAAGAAAGTTATAGCCTGAAGAAAAAAGTGCCGAAATTAAATGCACCAAACGAATTTTCCAAAATGGCCATTTTCGATATCGTTCCTTATAAAACGAAATTCACGTTGATTGTTATGCATATCAGTATATTCAGAATAAAAAAATACACAACTTGGTACTATAAAACTTTTTGATCACACAAAGCTGAAACGCATTACCCTAATAATAATAAATATGA
The DNA here is from genome assembly GCA_030248175.1 of Microlaimidae sp. YZB2_3. Taxonomy (NCBI): domain Eukaryota; kingdom Metazoa; phylum Nematoda; class Chromadorea; order Desmodorida; family Microlaimidae; species Microlaimidae sp. YZB2_3. The sequence goes on along the minus strand of JASAMX010002862.1, from coordinate 12,866 downwards.
GTTAGCTGCAAGGCTGTTCTTTTTAAAATTTTTTATAACGTCACACTGATGACAATGAAAGGTGCTCATTTTTAAATATGATTTTAATTGTTTTTTTAAGTTTCTTTGTTTGTTTGTTTCTTATGATTCCGATCACATAGTACATTAAATGTACAGTGTCGCGGTTTATATTATCTTGTACCATGATGAAACTCACCACAAAAAATTGTTGAGAATGCTTTTTAGATCATTAATGAGAAAATCATGAAAATGATGCACAATAATTTTTGGTTTTAAATATTCCGTCGAAATTAGGATTAAGTTTACATGACATTTTTTCTACCTTTCATGTTTTTGGACAAAAAAAACCAGGTTGTTTGTGCGGAAAACGCAAAACCTTAACAACTACTACACGTACACCTATTGTAACAATGAGGTATCAAAAAACATAGGTGGACAGCCTCCCAGTTTTTTTCTTTTTTTTTTTTTGGGGGGTGCCCCGATTTTTTTTTTTTTGGGGGGGGGGGGTGATCGCGGTACCCTAAATTTTAGGTGTCGGCAATAATCAGGTTTTTTTAGGGGGGAGATAAGGGGGGTATAAGCCCCCTGGCCACATATGTCAAAAAAATAGAAAGTTAAGCTTTTTTGGAGTGTATTTGTAATTTAAATTGTTGATACCCAAAAAGCTATTTTTCAAGTAAAAAATTACCTAAAAACAAGCCGATGAAAATAATTTTACAAAAAAGTTTTGTGGGTTATTGGGGACTGACTTAAATGTACTCACAAAAATCATCAAACTCGAAAACAAAAGGTTTGACTTTGTACCGCACCTGCAATCTTTACCGTACATGCATAGACCTCCCAGGCTTAACGGCACCAAGCAATTAGTGTTATTTTGACTTTTGGTTTTATGTCACCTTAATTATTTTAAAATTTTAAGGTACAATTAACTTTGAATCTCAGTATTTCATAAAAATCTGTAATTAAATTTACTCAGGAGATATTGAGTAAAGTAAAACGTAAAACTCAAACAATTACCTTTCAAAAGCATTAAGTGAAAGAATATCTGTTGAAGTAGGTCGAATAGAAGCAACAAAAACATCTCCTTCATTAATACCTTCACCAACAATTTGAGGACTTGCTATTTCCAATAAAGATTTTTGAACCAAACATCTAAAAGTAATATTAATATACACTTAAATGTACAGTAGGAAGTTTCAGACCTGTGCACGGTTTGTAAATGCCCCGTTTTATTGGAGGATTCGCCCCCCCCGTCTTATTGCCCCCCGCCAAAAAATAAAAAAGTACCCTAAAGTTATGAAGCCATTTTTGACCTACGATGACACCATCATCGCAATTTTTTTTGCAGTTTTTAGCCTATTTCAATGTATTTTAAGCCATTTTAGACCTATTTTTACCTTATTTTCGCTTTTTTGTCCCTTTTTTCCTTTTCCCTTCTTTTTTCTCTTTTTTTTCTCTTTTTCCTACTGCTTGCTCCTCCCCCGTTTCAAAAAAGTTGCCCCCTCCTCCGTGCCCTCCGTTTTGGAATTGCCCCCCAATAAAACCCCGGGGGCAGTGGACAAGTGTTAGGATCTGAGTCAATGGATCTGAGCATGGTCAATTTGATTTCAAATTCTTTTAAGTATATTTAACAGCACACCGCTACGCCAGTCAGTAGTGTATAAAAATAGCAACGAGTATTTTATGTAAAACTAAAGTAAAACATTTCTATTAAAACTCTTTAGCTTTTACTACAAGGTTAAAAATTTATGCTTTTAAAACGTGTTCTTACTCGCAATTAATTCCAGTGAATTCCGGAACGTAAAAAATTTCCACCGACTCGAAGTGAACGACATATAAGTACGGTTTTGTAAAATCTAAAAAAAATATGTTGAATTTCTGTTATTAAATTTATAGTCTCTATAAAGATGATACATTGGCAAAATAATTGTTTTAATTAAACGAAACCTAACAAATCGGTAGTGGGAAAAATAGCAACAAAAACCAATTAATGAAAATGCTTGAGGGAGTTCCATCTCTCAACAATCTTGAAAAGAATATGGAGACCCCCTCACACAAATACAAAATGCTGCCTTCTCATGAACATGAGTAATGCTGTGCTATATATGATGTTGCCATGTTCTGTATTGTTCTTTATTGCATGTTTATTTTGTGTTATCTAGAAGAATAAAATTTATTATTATGACGACTATTTTGCTTTAATATAGGGTATTTGATTTAATTTCGGTCAGGCCTTAATTTCAGTCACCAATTTAGGGTGTTAGAAAATTATCTTATTTTTAAAACACAAAAGAACTAGCACAAAAGTAACTGGATTAATGTTGAAATAAAGTGTTCTTGCAAAAGTTTTTTATTTTTGTTATTCTACATTATCAATGTTTTCACACAAAAAATGAATTATTTTGTAATTTTTTTTAGTTTTTGCTTTGTGTTTAAACTGCATCAAATTTAGAACGAAGCACTATAAAACCTTAAAATATTTTCTATTTAAGGCTTAAAATTGTTATTATCATGTTTTGATATTTTCTTCAAAATCACTTTGCAATGCGTTTTACTAACTGCACATTTTAAGATTCCGTCAATTTCGGCCAACTTAAATTTTAGATGAAAGAACCTGCCATTTCTTGCTGTTTTAAAAAATCATTCTACTACCGTATTTATAAAGAATTTTTTTTGCTCGTTTGACTTTTTTTGACAATTTTTTAAAGCCAAAAATAAAAATTCAACAAAAAATACAGGTTATTAAAACATGTTTTTTTTAAGGTTTTGACATATTGGTGTTGAGGATGGGTCGCCCTATAGCTTTGTATGAGGCTACTATACTATTGTTTCTTTTTCTGGGGACAACAAAAAGAAACAATAGTAGCCTCATACAAAGCTATAGGGCGTCCCATCCTCAACTACGGAACACCAATATGGTCACCAAACCTTTCTAAATCCCATTACCAAAAACTTCAATCAACACAAAACTCAGCCCTCAGGATAGCAACCGGTGGCCACAAAATGTCCTCACTAGATCATCTTCATCAAGAAACTAAAGTACTACCAATTGAAAGTCACACATCTCTCCTTGCAACACAATTTCTTGCCAATACTATGCAACAGACTCACCATCCAACAAAATCACAGCAAACAAATTTAGGCCAAGAGAAATGAAACACACCCTCCAATCAAAATTTTGCCCCATAGCAGAAAGTTTCTTCAACCAAACTCTTACCAAAAAAGCCATCCGGACTAACATTCACACCTATTTCGTAAAGAATCTCTATCTCAACTCCAACCCAATCCTCTACTAAAGAGCAAACCCCCTGAAATACATCAAAGCGAACAACACCTTCCAAGAAAATTAAGAACACTCCTGTCACAACTAAGATCCGGATTTTGTCATCATCTAAATTCATACAAATCAAGAATAAACCCTCTAATCAAAAATGAATGCCCAAAATGCCACCAGAAACCTCACGATGTCCACCACCTTTTCAACTGCACCAAAAATCCTACCACACTAAAAGTAGAAGACCTATGGTTACAACCCGCAAAGGCAGCAGCATTTCTGGAGGAAATAACATGAAAAAAGACTGGCTATGCTAACTAACTAAGCTTTTGACATAATTATTTAAAGTCTTGCTAATAACTATTAAAGTTTGCAAACGGGAAAAAAATAAGTTATATGTACCAAAACCAATACCTAAGGATAAACTTGTAACCTTTAAAAACTTTTATTGTTCGTTTTGGCAATAGTTACAGCCAGTTTTTTCTAGGTGGTCGAACTTAATGGCTCGCGCTTCAATTTCGGCCACTATAAAAACACTTTCATTCTCCACTGATCTTTAAGTGTAACAGAAATTTTAAAATTTTGCACTGGAATAACAAAAATAGCTATCGTTTGATTTTTAGACCAAATTTTGGGTCAATTGGAAAAACCAGAAAAAACTTAACCAAAAACATAAATAAAAGGTTGCTGAAATTAGGTCAGCTACCCTACTTCATTTTAAAAAAAGTAAGTAAGCAACAACAAAAAGAATTTACATAATGATAAGGGAGAACGGATCCATTCAATTGTTGTTCGTCTAGTTCTTCTGCCTTGAGTGTCAACCATTATACCAAAATCTAATTAAAACAAAACTATAATAATTATTTATTATATTTTTTAGGTATTTGGGGGAAAAAGTTTTAAAACTGAGTAATCTTGCATTTAAACTCATGAATTCTAAAGGTTGTTGTTGCATTATTTAAATTAAAACTTATCTCCTTTATGCAATAAGCAGTCGCTAAGACAAGCCAGGAGAGGCGAAACAATTTCACCCCCATGGTTGAAGACTTTTCGTCCAAGATCGATACGATGTTAGCAATCTTTACAGCTACGGTTTTACTGCGCACAGTGTTCACCCAAGGTTTTCTTAAGTCGCCTGATATTGATCTTACTATTTTACGTCGTGCATGAGCAGCATACGTGTTCCTGCAAGGTCAGCGGTACTAACTTCACACACAATAGAGCTCCTTCACTGGTTTGCTAGAAGGAAAACTGCCATGTGTTGCTGAAGTACAACAACAAAATAATATTCTAGCCATGCCAAGCTGGACTCATTTCTATGAGAGAAAGATCCAGCAACCAGGTGGTACCCGTAGGCTCATTGGGTGCTTCCCGAAGGTCAGCACGGTCCTGGTGGCTCAATGGCAAAAATTCTAAAGATTAAAATTGAATTACGGCTTTCTATAATTTCTTTAAAACTGAATTAAATTTATATAAAATACTTTTTTTAAAATAAAAAAGGATTTCTGTATAATTTAACCGATTCGACTAAAAAGTTATTAAAAATAACTATTTCTTCGCGAAACATAATTTTATACTGACTACAAAAGCGGGACTTTAACAATTTATAGAACATTACTTTGATACGCCAGAAGAACTTCTGTGATATTTTCGTTATTTAACAGAACAGCAGCCACTGGATAGTCCTGTCTGTGTTCTGCTTTCTGAGTGCAATATTCAAGACTTTGATCTTCAGAGTCAAGAAATTCTAAATCGCAAATTAAAGCATGTTTAAAATTGATTGAGCTAGCGACAAAAGTTAAACTTTAATCTTACTAGAAAGGAGCGTGTCCAATGAGCTCTGCTCCGCCCTCTTATTTTTACTTTGATATTTAAAGTGAAAAAACCTGGGGCTTAATAAGAAAAAAAAATTATTAGTAAAAAAACTATAAGAAACGCCGCTTGGAATGGTGTTAGAACAAGCATTTCCAAGAATTCAAACCATTTTTTTATTTTGCTGGGCTTTGGCTCAATAAAATAAAACTTGATAAAAAACAAATACAGACAAAAATCTTAATAGACCAAACAAGACTTTAACCTTCAAAAATCCTGGTCTTAAAATTTTAACAACTTAAAATTTTTTTTTTTGAAATTTCATACTTATTAAAGACTTTGCTTGATTTGTCAAATTGTGAAAGGAAAATTTTTGAAAACAAGAATGTTTAAAAATCCCAATTAAATTAAATAAATTTTACCTTTAACTTCTCCAGATTTTAATTCAACCAACAGAAATTTTTCTGTACCAATTAACACCTTATCTTGACCAAAAGGCTCAATGCAGGATACGGGCTCATTGGTGATAAAATGCTTAAAAAACAAAATCAAAACAAAATTAAAGTAAGCAAAATTTTTAAGGAAACAAATTACTTGCAGATTAGTTTTTGAGACAGTTGTAATGATTTTTTCAATTTTTTCATTAAACAGTTATTAAAAATATTATAAGTTGTTAGTATTATTGTTTAGTTGGTGCTTTTTCATGAAAATATTTAATTATAATTACAAACATAAGAACATAAAAATACTCTTATTGAAAACGGGTAGAAAGAAATTGCCAGAAAAAATTTAAAAAGGAAAATAGATGTCGAAATTTATAAAACAAACACACAAATAAACAATAACAAAAGACAATGTTTTATAATGGAAAGTATTAAAAATCAAAAAAATTTTTTATATTTTTTAGATAAAACTACAATATTGTTAAAAACTTGTTTCGCTTAAATGTGCGGTGCGGAGTCAAACTTTCTGTTTTTGTTTTCGTTATTTTTTGTGAAAACCTTACTCCTGGCCCCAATAGCCCACAAAAATTTTTTCAACAAAATAATATCTGCAGTGGTTTAGGAGTTATGACCCCCCCAAAAATGGCGTTTTTCCACAATTCTGTACGTGAAAGATTTACGTTGTAAATTAAAAAAGCGGCTGCTTTCTACTTTTTATTGATACCTTGATCGTTAAGATTGGTGCATTATTTGTCGAAATTATTGCGTTTCCCGTACAAAAAACCGCGATTTTTTCGTTAAAAACACCAAACGACGGCAGTGATTTTATGAAGTTTGCCCAACCTTTTTTGCCGTCACTTTGTATTTTTAGCGAAAAAATCGAGGGTTTATTGTACGAGAAACGTAATATCTCGATAAATACTGCACGAATTTTAATGATCAAGGTATCACATTAAAGTAGAAAGTAGTCGCTTTATTTGAAAGTATAATTTGTAACTTAAATCGTTATACCTATTGAGAAATTTGTCACGTACAGAATTGTCGAAAAACGCCATTTTTATGGGGTTATAACTCCTGAACCATTGGAGATATTTTGTTGAAAAAAATTTTGTGGGCTATTGGGGAGCAGGGGTAAGATTTTCACAAAAAATATCAAAAACGAAGACAAAAAGTTTGACTCCGCACCGCACCTTTAAAGCCAGACAAGTTATTAGCACAAGACAAAAGATGGTGCTTCATCATGAATTCACCAAACTTACCACAAATGGTGTAAAGATTTGCAGTCGATTGTTAAAGTTCATCAAGTGAAACTTATCTGGGTCTGCTACGCAGAGATACTTTTTATGATTTGTTATCAAATATTTAAAGATATGACATAGAGTGAAATCTCCAGCACGAGTGACGTTAACTCCAGGGTTTCGACTGTTGAATGATTGTATTAGGGAATCCAAATGAATAAAAGCAAGTCTTCGCTCATCCCCTAAGACAAAATACGCTTTTGATTGCATAAGCTTTGAGAAATGAAATAAAATAAATAATATTATTTTATTATTAAAATAATAATTTTAAACATTGATTTTTTATTTTTACAAAACATAATAAATAAAATTTAAATTGAAAAATAAAAAAATACCGGTTATCAAAACAACCGTGTCAGCCGCGTGGATGATTTCTAATTGAAACACTGAGTCCACACCAGCCACTTTTTCTGGGATATTTGGGTTCTGAGCGAATGTAAAATACAGTCCCTGTTCACACCCAAGCACCACATACTGAAAAATGTTCTTTTTAAGAAGGAATGTTGCATTTTATTACTACTGGAACACCTTGGATTTAAACCATAGGTGGGCAGGGGAATCATACCCCCCTCAAATCTTGATTACTGCCGACAACTCCCTAAAATATGGGGGTACCCCGGACACCCCCCCTAAAATTTGGGGCTCCCAGTACTAAAAACGCTAAAAATGAAGTATTTGGGAAAATTTTTTGAGACACCCCTCCCAAATTTGGAGGGTCGGTTATACCCAAAAAAAAATGCGGGAGGCTGCCCACCTATGATTTAAAATTAACATTTAATAAAGATATTATCATAAAAATTTCTAGAAGCACATTAATATACCTTTGAATCCACCTGGCCGGCGCACCGAACGGCTAAATTGTGTGGTTCAGGCAATCGAAGAAACATGTTATCAATTAGACGCTAAATTTTAATGGATATTAGGGCATTAATGCAATGAAACAATTAACCCTAAACTTTAAAAAAAAACAGAACAAAATCTTAAAGTTAGAAATTAAACTTCCATTTTTTTTACTAACTTTAGGTTTTTTAAAGACTAAACAATATTTTTATTAATACAAAACAATAAAACTTTAGTTAATGCATTATAGTGTAATTAGTTCACTTTAGAACCTCTATAGTCCCAAAAGCTCAATCGTAAAATACTATTTTGGATAACTTTTTTTCAAACATGATTGTTTGTGCAAGGTTTAAATACGCATAATATTAACATTAATGTGAAACGAATACTTACATTATAATAATAAATTGACCAAACGCAAGCCAGACGTGCCTAGTTTATTCGTACAGAAAAAAAACCTAAGGGGGCCCACGTATATCAAATCAACCAATATAAAAAAAATTAAAGTTTGAATTCTGATTGATAAATATTAATAGCACTTAATTTATTCAATTCGTTACTATAATAATGCCTATTTTTAATCTCTTTTGGTTTGGTTTGCCTTTAGTAAAAATTGATATTAAAACTCTTGTGCGTACCCAAATTCATTTTGGAAGACGCAAGTATTTTTTGCTGTTAAAGCATAACTACTACTAGTACTTTAACAATAAACTAAAAACTTTAAATACACAAATAACTATAAAAATAACATGCTAATAACAATTAACTTAATTTCAATTGACACAAAAAAAGTCAGACGCTATTAAAAATACAGTCTGTTAAATAATAGACTTCTTAAATAAGTTTAAAAGACTCCCAGTATTAAAAACTATATTTTAAAATTCAATTTTGTATACTACTGATTAAGAAATAAGCTTTTCAAAATTAAAAAACCTATAATCTTTTGGCTTTAAAGTGTGACTTTTGTAATATAATAAGTAGAAAGATCAAATCTGACCAAAGATCACAAACACCACACTTAAACTGTATATTTTTTAAATTATATTTTGAAGTCCATAAGAAAACTCTCCTGTACCATAGCAAGTTCGTTAAAACAGGTGAGTTTGGCACCAATATTTATCAGGGCGCAGCTTTAATTTGAGTGATGTTGTTTTTAATTTTGTTATTTTGTAGTACTTACAGCAGAGGGAATTCTAGCCGATAACATTCTTCTGTTGGTCGCCACCTGAAGAGCGTTTACCCAACGCTGTTTAGCCGGAAGAGTGGGAGCCATTAGGTAGAGTCGATACGGTTCTTCACCACTACAAAGCAAAACGTTCTACAGCGGAAGTAAGAAAAGTAAAAATAAAAAAAAACAGTGTGTAGATATCAGACCTGTGCACTGCCCCCGGGATTTTATTGGGGGGGGCACGGGGGCAACTTTTTTGAAACGGAGGGGGGTGGTGGGGTAAGCAGGGATAATCATACGTGAGAAAGGGGGGAGGGCAGCGGGCAGGGTGGGGTCCACCCACCCTAGCCTCGAAATTTTGAGACCCCCCTGGACAAAAATCGAGGGTCCCCCAAAAATCTCCGAAATTGTTACCTCTGACCCCCTAGAATTTGAAATCTGACCCTCCCCCTCCCCCTTCGGGAAAATTTTAGGTACTTCTTTTATAGTAAATTTTCTTCCAAAAAACGTGATTTTTTAACACATATTCATCATTTTACACCCTTTTTACACCAGAATATCGCTTTTTTATTCAATAAAAATGTAGTGTTATTCTATAAAAAGAACAATTATTAAAGTTATTATGGTTTAAAACCAGGGACCCCCCCCCTGAAATGGTCGCAAGATAGTAAAATTTGGGGGTTTTCAGAGGCTAAAAATTCAAAATTTTCTAGCACATCGATAATCGCTCGGCCGCTATTTATCTTGCCTAATGCTAATTTTATTTCAAAATTATACAATATTTTTATAAGTTTCAATGTAACTTTTTACTGTATGGCCCGATTTTCATGTTTGATAGCTCATTTTGAAGCTTTCACGATACTGCGTTGCGTCACAAAAATTTCACTGTACGAAAGTATTTTTTTACTTAGGCACTTTTTTGTTTTTCCGATGTAACTTTTTACTGTATGGCCCGAATTTCATGTTTGAGAGCTCATTTTGAAGTTTTCACGATACTGCGTTGCGTCACAAAAGTTTCACTGTACGAAAGTAGTTTTTTTACTTAATTAAATCAGTTTAAAAAAAATGGAAAATTGCCTACACAGAAAGCAAAACAAACAATCATATTGGTTGATTTATGTACCTCCCCCCTCCTAAATTTTTCAGCCGCCTATAGCATTGGCTCGGATTTTTTTCATATAGGTAGCCCAAGGTCAGGGACGTAGCCAAGGGGGGGCGGGGCGGCCGCCCCCCCCGAAACGGTCGGACAGGAGGAAAAATAAGGATAGTGGTTGGGCGGGGGGGGGCCGCCCCCCCCGAAATGGTCGCCAGATAGTAAAATTTGGGGGTTTTCAGAGGCTAAAAATTCAAAATTTTCTAGCGCCTCGCTAATCGCTCGGCGCCAAACTTTAAAATAATTTTAGTACCCCAATGGACCCCCAAAAACCAAAAATTTGTTCCGCTTCGCTTCGATCAAGGGTCACTTTCTATAATATACATGCATATATATCTCGTTATTTATGTTGCCTGATGCTAATGTTATTTCAAAGTTAGTACCAAAATAACCAAAAAAAACAAAAATTTGTAAAATAAGGTAAACAAAACAATAATATGATAATTAGATAGTATAAAAAGATCTAAGAAATAGTGGTAAAAAGACATAGATATAAGTGTAAAATAAGATATAAATATAAGATAGTGTAAGAAAAGTAAAAAAGTATATTATTAATTTAATTAAAGTTTTTTTGCTGAGCTAAGAGGGAATGTCATTCTACCTTGGAATGACGTTCACTGTGAGGGAACAGTTTTATTTGAAGGGGGGATAATGTAATACTACCAATTTAAGTAAAATTAATTATAAAAGTTTTCATATTTTAAAATAAAATTGAAACTTATTTATAAAAACTTAGTAGTTTTTGCCTGTCTGGCAAAAATAGCTTTGGAGTTTTGAGCTGCCCACTTGTCTAGCCTGGATCACGGGGACTTGGGAGGAATGCAAAATCCTTGCCAAGTCCCCGGGAATCATGACGTGGACAAGAGGGTATTTAAGCCGGAGATCGGTTTCTGGAGTGATAATTTATATTTTGCTTGAAATTAGAATGTTAGAAAAAGCTAACTCCAGAGCCAGCTTTGTTTAAGACTTTGAAATCGTTGGTTTCAGACAGGAAGAACTCCTTAGAAGTTCCCACTTTCCAGACTTTGGGATTTAGAAGACTGAAGCCAAAAGAAGACTGTGCCCCCACAAGGCCTAATTGTGGGTTGTATAGACGTGTGCTTATTATAAAGACGATTGTCTAGTCACTTCCACACGACTTAGTAAACACACAGCACACACACACACACAACACAAAGACTGTGTAACGTCCTTCCACAAGACTGACCACCGCATAGGGCATTAAGAAGAAACAGAACAACCAAACGGGACGTTACAGTATTTTGCGTTTCTCAGATTTAAACGCTCCCCCTACTTTGGGATTTAACCCCCCCCCCCACTCCGGACCAAATTGCCCATGTATGAGTCAGGGGTTCTGATTTTTTAACAAGGCTTTTTTTAAATCAATAATTTAAGTGTTTTTAGGTCTAATATTGAATTTTATATACTAAAACAGCCTATTTAGACCTAAAAAGTGTATTCAATTAAAAAACTGTGTTTTTGACAGTAAATAAAAACTATACTTCCAAATTGGTCGGGAGGGGTTGTTGTTGTTGTTGCATTACCTAAAACTTATCTTAACTATGCAGATTATGCAAAAGGCAGGCGCTAAGATAAGCCAGGAGGGGCAAAAAAATTCACCCCTATGGTTGTAACTCTTTGTTCAACATTAATAACGTTGGCAACCTTTACCGCTAGAGTGTTCCTTCTTTTAGCCATGCCAAGCTGGAGTCATTTCTATAAGAGAAAAGATCCAGCAACCAGGTGGTAACCGTAGACCGGTTTGGTGCTGGTTGAAGGTCAGCACGGTTCTGGTGACTCAATGGCACGTCCGGAGGGGGGGGGGGGAGGGAGTCAGCCTCTCTAGGGGGGGCAGACCAAACCGCTCTTGAGCTTTGAGGGGACGGGGGGCCTGGATTTTTTTATAGGGGGGTCCGAAATTTTGGGTCTGGGGGGTGGACCCCTCTGTCTCCCCCAAAAAACACCTATGTTTCCTAAGCATTAGGCAAAACTATAACATTAAACTAAATTTATCATTTTTAAATAAATTTAATTGTATATATTTGAAGAATCTCCATTTCTTGACTTAGAGGCACTATCTTCACTTAGAGAAATTTTATACATAAAATTGACTTTTGCCATTATTTGCACAACTAAAATTTCCTTTTTTTATAGTTTAATCCTAAAATTACTCATTTGATCCTAAAAAGCTAAATATTATTAATTTACAAAACTGTTATGTGGTTTTTGTTTACCTTTGTGGAGTGACTTTAATTTCAACCAAATAGGGAACATCATTTTTAGCCATTTTGTGTGCGTCCTGCTGATCTACCCCTAAAATATGTGTCATTAGAAGGAAACCATTAGTTGTCGCTATGTTTAAGTCTGAAATTAAATAGGCATATTATATTCGTTTTTATTACTTTTAAATTTTTATTTTAAAAAGTAAATGTTATACTAAACTAATGAATACATAACTTTTCACTAGTTATGTAGTTAGTAGGGGAGCGCGGTTCAACGGTCCCACCCCCACAACACAACGGTCCTAGAAGGCCAAAGGTGCAAAACGACGGTCCCAGAAATTAAAGGGGGTACAAAAAAATGCTCCCAAAAATTCGTTTGCAATGCTACTGTTGCAACGTTGAGAACAACAATATTTTGACAGCATTAGAAAGCCAATAGACAAATGATTTCAAAAGTTCACTATTTTAAGTTAAAGATAATTTGGAATACAGTTTTATTCATTCTTTTGTACTCTTTAAAGTTGAATTTTTTAAATTTAAATTTAAATTTTTTCTTTAAACAAGCTAAAAAAATTTGCATATAACAAGTAACTTACTGTAATTACGATTAATGCAATTCAAAACATTTAACAGAATACGTTATAATTCCGTAAATG
>JASAMX010002861.1:0-14308 GCA_030248175.1 Microlaimidae sp. YZB2_3 | reverse complement strand
ATATTATCCTAAGTGAAAAATGTATAAATAATATTAAATCTACAAAAAGAACAATGGTAAAACATTTTGGCTTGAGGATTTTTATATTTTTAACGTACTCTTATATGGCGTTTATGATATATAAATTTGGTTTCCAAAATAAAATTAATCAAGTTATTTGGCTTTTATTTTCCTCACTTTCTGTGATTCTGGCCATTTCAGCTGGGGACCGTTATGTGTTTATTATAAGCGTGTCAGTATCTGTAATTATGACGCTTCTGCAATTGAAGGTATTTTTTGTTTTGTATTTTTATAATTTCGAACTCTAGCAAAAACGCTGGTAAAATATAGAATTTTTTACAAACTTATTTTTCATAAACAAATAAACAAAAAAGTAACTGGCATTCAAAAGTTTTTTGGATTAATTATATTATTTTTTTTGTTTTAAAAACTTAAGATCTGGTCCATTTTTCAGCCACGATCTAACATTATATACTGCCCAAATGAGAATGATTAAACGTGCTTGAAATCGGTGATGTAAATTATTACATCGATTTCAAAAAGTGTGTTTCTTTTTCCAAAAATCTCCTGTTCGGATTTATGAAGCCATTTAAGCCAAACAATGTCCTTTTTTGCATGTAGAATTTTCATCTTATGAAAATTTTTTTGAAACAATAAAACTAAATTAAAAACAATATTTTAACATGCTAGAAGTCTCGAAAGCGCAAAAATTTCAAAAAAAAATTTGGCAGTCACATACACCACCAAAAACATGGACCACAGTTTTTTGCTTTGAACCCTAATTTAACCTCAGTTTTGTTTTGATTTATTTTTTATAAGCTAACTAAACGATTAAAATCAAATTCAATTAGTTGAAATTTTACTTTAAAAGATCTAAACAAAAATTTTATTTTTGTTGATATATGTGCCTATTTTTGATTGCTGATTTAGAAATTCACAATTTAAAAAAGCAAAAAAACACTATTGTTTTTTGATATATTAAGAAAGAATTTTAGCTCCATAAAACTAAGTTTTTTTCCAGTTTTTTTTATAGTTTTTATTCCATTTTTTGATTTCATGAAAGGTTAAATTCTAATTCATAAATTTCCATTTTTTTGGACGTGTAATACTCAATTTTGCAAATTAAAATTCTGAATGTTGATTTAAAAGTCATTATAAAAACTTACGAAAATTACCGGTTTTTGCGATATTTAGAGGGGAATTCAAAAAATTCCAAAATTGGTTTATAACTATAGGTTTGATTACTAATTAGTTTTAAACCACAATCAAGGTCTAAAAATGAAGCTAAATTTCTAAGTTTATTTTATTTATATTTTTTGCAAAAGAAGACAGCGTAGTGATGAAGAAATTGATTAAGTACAGAATCATCTAAATTTGGCCATTTTTTTAAAATTTATGTCTTTTAAAAAAACATATTTTGAATATAAAATTTGCAAAGTTTTGGAGTATTTCGGTAAAATTTTACCGAAAAAATTTCTAAATCGAATATAAAAAGTTTAACTCTGTGCCGCATATTTAAACGAAGATTTTAAAAGTATGGCGTCTTAAGGTAAGAAATGTGTGGGTTTGGTATTGAATCGAACCTATGAATATACCATTCTTACAGCAGTAAGAATCCTACAAAATCGAAATAAAATTATACGCAAACTCACAATATGTCAAATTCAGATTTTTTTTACAAAAACGACATTTTTTTAGTTGAAAACAAAACAATGTTGGATTGATCCTGTGGATTTGATAGTTCCAGACAGGTTTGACATTTTGATGAAACTACCTTATGCTGTTGCAATTAGTCAAGTAAATAATTAACATTTATAAGTTTCTGCTACCATCAAAATTTATTTTATAGCATAATATCATAAAACTTTAAAAAATTAAATATAAAAAAACTTAGTTTGGGTGTTTGTTTGAGTTTCTAAACTGCTCCCCGTTCTTAAAACGTCACAACTGAAATTTTAAAGTTCTGGAAATTTCGTAAAACGATTGAATGTTTAAAGAAAAAAATTTTTTCTGCGCATTTTTACCAAAGAAAAGGAAACCCCATGTATTGAAGAAACAACTTTTTTTATTTAAATTGACTTGAAATTATTCAAAATACCAATGTCTCTACTAAAATTCCGTGCACTCGCAACCAAACTCTAATTTTAATCTATTATATCTCACTAACGGAGCGGGGAATTCGTACGAGATATATATGCAATCATAGCTGAGACTTTTGCTTGTCCACTAAAATGGTTGAAACATTTGTTTATTTATGACGTCATCATTACGGTCGGTACAGGGAGAAAACCTTTTGCCAAATAACAAAACTTTTTTATTAATAAAAGATAAAAAAAGTCTTTTCTTAGGTATAATTTTAGCAAAAGCATGCATTCTTATGACAAAAGCTTTTAGAAGTATTTCTTGAAAATTTACTCGTTGAATTTTTTAATTACGTGTTGAGTGCGTGTGGTTTTTTCAGAAATATATGTGTACAAGTTTTACTTTAATTTACTTTAACTACTATTATTCGGCATTGCTTTAACATTAGGCGCTCTCTGCATATATGATAAACATAAACAAAATATATATTAATCGTATACAGTTTTTTAAGGCTGTTTTCCATAAAAAATTAAATTTTTTGGGGGTGAACCCCAATATTTTTTTAGGTAGCAAAAAAATTAATTTTCAGTTGTGATTATTTAAACTTGAAATTAACGCGAGTAGTTAAGTCAATAGTTAAAACCATAACATTTTTGAAAAAATTCTTAATCAAGCTATAAAGAAAAATTCAAAAAAAAAGAAAACCATCCGGGAAGGATTTCGCATGGAAACGGAAATATTTAAAAAACTAAAATAATTATTACAAATTAATTAAAATTTTAAACGAGAAAAAGGTTAAATTATAAGAAATTTTTAAATAAAAGAAATCATTATCAACACTGGGAAAATGGGAAAACTGATTTAGCAGTAGGTAATCAGAAGTAGCTGATCTTTTCCGGGAGTGAAAAGAGTGGATTTACAGGGCGAGGAGTGTACCAGGCGGCCCTGACCCAGTTTTAATGAAGTCTCGGTTGGCCGCAAACATGATTATCAGGAAGACTAATTTTGAGTTATACTTTTTTGAGTATGCTTCGTGCAAAATATGCTGTAGTACTTTTTGCAGCAGAAACAGTCTTTTGATTATGCCCTTTTACTTATTTTTTGTCATAAATAATGCATTCTTCCATAATGTCACCGCCAGGTGTCGCAGTCAGAATCACACAAAAGCTTAAACAAAGAGAAGAGTTATTGAATGCAATTACAGAAATATTCACCAACAGCTTGTGACGGAGAGTGCGTGGCAGCTTATTAAATAAGTTATAATTATTTATCGCTAACATTAAGTTGTCATTCCGCCCAGTTTTCAAACGCGTATCATGTCATGTTAAAATTACAGTAGTTTGCGCCGGTTGCCGCGCGTGTCAAATTAAACCATTCCAAGCAGTTAAATTGTTCCGCACGGTGTGCGGGCACCAAGGGTCTCATGTTATAGTTCAGCGCTTATTTTTAATCGACGGTCGTGTTACCTACCGTTTGATTGGGACCCATTTAAATCGGCACACCGAGCCTAGGTTAGTTTTTTATACCTCCTAAACGTATTTTTATGTTGAAACACCGTGAGAAGCGGACACTCTGCGATTGGCTTTAATCAATCTAGGTAGGGATTGTTGTTGAGTGGAAATAACCTGGTGGCTGACCGGGGAATTTCCTTTGAATTACGAATTGGCGTCCAGGATCAACAATTGGCGGAATGGCTATGATTTTGGTACTAGTGCAGGTATAGGGAATCGCACGTATAGTCAGTTGGTCAGTAAATATTTAACCACACAGGCTAAAGTTGTGTTTAAAAAGTAGAAGGTGAGTAACCCTCTGGGGTTAGGTTGTCATTAAAATAACCCTGGCGTAAAAATCATTCTTGTTAACCAGCGTTTTTAGATCTAACCTAAATTTCCTAGAAATATCTACAATGTCATTGTTGTGTTTTAAGTGGCGATGTACACAAAAGGATTCCACAACAGTAGCTTATTTGCTAACAGGAACAGATAAACAGCAGCAGTAGCAAGTAGCACAAGGCAAAGCAGTAGTATAGTACAGGCAGTATATAGCCAGAGCAGTAATGGTAAAGCACAAAGAAAGGCAAATATTCACAACAATAACAGGCCCCATTTATATACCAGCAAAGCATGCTTCCAGAAGTTTCTAGAAAATTCTTAGCCAATGAGCATTAGGTAATATGACCTCACTTTCCAGAATGTTCTAGAAGGTTCTACATACAATTTTAGGAAAACATTTTACTTATATACTCAAAATAATTTTATCACTGTAGTTTATATCAAAGTATTAGCAGTTTGTAAAGTACCTTAACAGTCATTTTCAAAACGCTCTTGTAAGTCCTCCAAGGGTAGCCCTCGAGCAGGTGCATAAACACTTCTTTTTGTGCTTTGCTTTAAATTGTTTAGCCTTAATTTTTTTTGATCTTATTTGAATTATTTAAAACTTAAAAATTCATTTTAAAATCATTTTTAAAAGTTATTTTGTTACTCAAAAAGTATTCTAAAAGTTGTCTAAAACTTGTAACCGTGTAAATTACTAACCAATGTTCGCCGCAACGCGGTCTGTTACCGTAGTTGTTTTTACATAATGAATCATCCTTGTGTAAAAAGTGTAAACTCAGGCGTAATTCACCCTTTTTCTATCTAAATAACGCATTCACAAATTATGTAAACTCTCATTAACACAAAACACTTTATAATATGGTAACACTATATATCCTGCACGACACAAACCAAACACGACTGTCCCAAAAAGTAAACCAATACCTCTGCTTTAACTAATAAAACTTACCAACAAACTTAACGCTTCATGACGGATAGAATTTGAACGTCTAATTGAGTTAACCGCAAATAGTTCAGTTAAAGCTTCTTTAATTACATAAGGCTCAATCTTTTGTGTAACTTTTGCGGCGCCTAAGTCGTGAGTTAGGTTCCTCTTTCCAACTGTTCATTTCCCAACTCGTTGCACTTAGGTTTCACCTTAGTAATTATCTCATTTGAGATCTATCCCTCAATTGAAGATCCCAGGTTTTCGATTATTAAAGCAACAGCTGTAAATTTTTGAAGGAACTGAACTACAGTTCCAAAGCTATTTCAAACTATATTTTCATACCCGTGGTAATAATGTTTCATGGAGTAAACCATATTTTTGCGAGTTTGTCACAAGAGTGGCCAGAATTCCAGTGACAGCAGTTCCAGTTCATCATTATTTTTTTACTTTCCTACCATTTTTAAAGGAACTGTAATAACAGTTCCAAAATTCACAATAACCTTTGTTTTCACACCCGTTCAACTAATGTTTCATTGGGAAGTCATTATTTCTTTAGGTTTGACGCAATTGTGGGCAATGTTCCTGGTAAATTGCTGAAAACTTCCTTCAATCGTTGAAACAAGCCGATTTTTGAAGGGAACTGACCTCAGTTCTCAATTTGACCTGTATTGCTACAACTGATATTTTTAAGGTTTCACTCAGACCTTAACTGGACCTCCCGGAATTGTGGTGGTCAAGCCTTGCTTCGTTTAAAAAGCTGCAACAAAATAAATCTCAGCTTAATTTTTGTACAAGATCTGCTCATAGCTCCCCAGCCTAAAGCTTCCTTTCCCAACCAGTATTCTTAAGGTTTCACTTGGGAGACATCCATCTCCGCGGTCACTGGCAAACATTAATTAAACCTTGGTGGTGCATTTTGTACTATCATATAAGAGTCTTAACTTTTTATGGGAACTGACAAAACAGTTCTGGAAATACAATAATATAAAATCACACTTGTATTCTTGTATTCTTAATGTTTCTTGGCCGGAATAGAGATAATTAGCTGGTTCAAGTTCTTATGCTCTAATAGTGAAAATAAGAACGCCTAGTTCCTTTAATCTGCCGGTAGCATTTTGAAGGAGCTGTTCTCGACAGTCCCCACTAACGGTTGAAGCACTCTCGTATTGTTAATGTTTCACGGTATAAACAACAACAGCTTTTAAATAACAATATTATACGACCTTTAGGCTCTCGCAACAACCATAATACGGAACCGAATTTTTGACTGGACTGACTTTCAGTCCAAAATTTAATAATCAATTACCCCGAGTCGTGTTCCCGACTTGACCCATCAGTGGAGAGAATGTGTCGTGTGGTCTCCCCACTCACGTCAGGATCGTATATGTGCTACTCCCTACATTACTGTAGGACTAAACTAAACTACTTACTAGTTGTGTAATTTTGTCCACAAGTACAGAAGTATTTAAGTGTATCAAGCGACAGGCTCTATAATACCGGCTAGACCCCTGTCCGCCCATTACATAAGCTGAAAGACCTGAAAATAAGCTCCGGAAAAAAAGAGTTTACCAGTAACAATGTAGTAAAGCTTTATTTAGAAATGTTCTTGATTTCCTAGTTGTCCACGATGCTTTGCGCTCTTAAATTAAATTCTGTTTGGCTTTTTCGCTTTGTTTGATTAAGTTAAAAATAGGATGTATTTTTTAAAATCAATATTTTAAAACAAATTGGAATCAAAGATAGATTAAACCGCACGTATTAAGTTGACTTATCAAATTTAAGACATCAATTTGCAGTTAGTCATATAAAAAAGCGGATATTATTAAAAATTTAACGGAAAAGTGTCCGGTACCAAAACGCACAATGTTTAAATTAAACGCTCCAGGCCAGTAATATATCAATAGGACTAATTTCCAAAAAAATTCAGCAATGGAGGATGGAATTTACTATGATATTTTTTAAAACAAAACAATCTGTAACTGCTTATTTCTACTAATTAATGCGGAAGTGATTTACTATTGCTGACAAATAAAAGGTATTATAATTGTTATTAAAACATGGGAACTGCATACGTTACTCTATTTAGAATAAATCAGTGGCGTTCTATGAGGAATTATATCGAGAACACATAAGCAGATGGAATAATTTTACTGAGCCGGGCGGAGAGAAAAAAATTGGAGAAACAACGTTTATTTCAAGTTTTCAAGTAACCAAAATTTAAAATTGTTACATGAAAGTGGACCAAACACGCGTTTTTTTGCGCTTTTTAATATTCTATAGTTTTTTAATGTATTTCGATTGGTATTAATAAATATAAATGAAAATAATTTTAAGCACTATTGCTCTTTGTAACGAAACAAAGAATATGTTTAAAATTCTTTAGAAATTGACAAGATTTTTATTTAAAC
The DNA here is from genome assembly GCA_030248175.1 of Microlaimidae sp. YZB2_3. Taxonomy (NCBI): domain Eukaryota; kingdom Metazoa; phylum Nematoda; class Chromadorea; order Desmodorida; family Microlaimidae; species Microlaimidae sp. YZB2_3. Next base: position 7,055 of record JASAMX010002861.1, on the reverse strand, counting down.
ATTCTAGAATCAGCATTGTAGTACATTAGGGCAATCTTACTCTGAAGTTTTGTCTGATCCAGTAAAATTTCATTATCCAATTATTGAAAAATTTTTATACAACATTTTATTTGAAATTTTATTGATTGATACGGTTTTTGCGTACCGCACGGTTCGAAAAAGCCATTTAACGTGCTATATAGCGGTAAGGACGGCTCTTGAACCTGCCTCCGGAAGACTGAAAGCAGGTAGGAGGCAGGTAAAACTGCCTCGGAGGCAGCATGGAGGCAGAGTGGAGGTAGGTAGGAGGCAGCAAAATTTCCAATGGAGGCAGGTAGGAGGCAGATAAAACCGTTTTTCCCAATTCAGGCACCCGGCCTTACCGGGTTATAGCGGTGCAAGTTGAGTCTAAAATAAGCGGTTATGTATGCCACTATAATATCATAATTTCAGAATGCTCCATCACTACAGGATTTTTTAAATTTTTACTGACTAATATAACGGTTAATATAATGCATTATAATGACCTAATTTTCATTAGATCGTGAATTAAAATGAATTAATAGCAATCTTCTTCTATTAATTTGCAAGATGGAAATCGAAATTTTATAAATGCAAAAATTAAAAATTAAATCATATTTATTGATGGCGACATAAGTAAAAACTTTTGGCCGAAGCTACAACCATTATCAATTGTCTAACATACATATTATAAAATTAAATATACAATTATATTAATATACTATAAGATATTAGAAGGTAAGGAAGTTATAATGAACGCGGTAAATTGAAAAAATTACAAACTAATAATTTAACCCATTCCCGTGATTGCCTTTTTCTCGGTTATAACAGTGAAACCTTCGTATGACCTATGTCTTATTCCTTAATACATAAGTTTTGTGCGCAAGTAGTGCCCAGTGAGCGAGCAAATTAAAATGGTTAAAGCTGTATGGTAGTAACAGACGGATTTTTCTCACGAACACAGTGTATTACGTAGGATATTTCAGGTTGCAAAAATTTGCATATTGCTACCGTACAGCTTTAGCCATTTCAATTTTCTCCCTCATTTGGGCACTATTCATTCACAAAAAATTATGTATGACGGAAGTACGACCTAGGTCATGTGTAGATTTTACCGCGGTAAAGCTTACGTACGACATTTGTCATACAAAAATATCACCACCGTGAGACGAAGGTTTTACTTTTGTCGTACAAAGGTTTCACGGTTGTAACGGCGGAAAAGGCCATCACCGAACGGCGCTAAAAGGCGGAAAAAATTCAAAAACTAAAGGTAAACCCAACGTGGCTGCAACAGTTGTTCTTTGGATTAAAAATTCCCCCCTTAAGATACCACTAAAATCACAAGAATCTAACGCCACTTTATTAAACAAATACTCTGTATTAAATCGAATCCAATTGGCTGATAAAATGACGTCAGATTCTCGTGATTTGAATGGTTACTTAATGGGGACATTTTTTAATCCAACGAACAACTGTTGCAGCCATGTTGGGTTTACCTTTAGTATATTTTAGCAATATATGAGAAAAGATTGCGCAATTACAAAGCATGAACTATCACTAATAGAAAAAACAAGACAGAGAAAACAAAAAAATGATTTAAACTATACGCACAAAACGGTAAAACCTACCGCCAAAACAAACTTAAATTAATGCTAGCAACATTCTTATTTAAAACAGGATTATTCCTTTTAATACACAAACTTTCTTTTATTTTCAGATTAAACTCACTATTTGCTGAGCATAAAACAAAAAAATCTCGAGAACTTGGCTGATTATTTGGTAGATTACATGTTAAAATGTGGTCAAAAACAACTGAATCTTTTGGAACAATATTCTTTCCAATTTTAGATGAGATTCCAATTTGTTCTGAAATTGTGTTACCAATGCGAACCGTTTGGGCGCAATAACTGGAATCGCACCCACGACACGTAAATTTGCAGACAATACTAGATCTCAGATTAAAAGGGATCTTCTCTTTGATTGGAAACACATTTCTGCGTTTTACAAACTCGTTTTATTTATATTTTTTGTATTCACCGCGTTTATTAATATTTTTTTACTTCCTAATATTTTATAGTATATTTATATAGGTAATTGTAAATTTAATTTTATAATATGTATTTTAGCTCTAATTAATAATGGCTTTAGCTTCGGCCAAACGCTCTTACTTATGTTGACATCAATAAATAAAATTTTATTTGTACTTCTTACAATTACAGAACTCAATCTTCTCGTTAGATTTCCGATAACATAAATAAATCAATTTTCACATTTTATAACCGTGAATTTTTGTAAATTAACTAAAATAAAAGTTATTTATTCTTTATAAGTGTGAGAAGAATAACGATGAAAGTTTAAATTAAACCATCCACACTTCTTATAAGAAAATTTGCATTATATATAAACACCTTGCACTAAACCTATAATAAGTAAAACGTATAGGACATTATATATCGCCCTTTTTTTGCGGAAACTAATACCGCAATAGCTGGTTGCACATCTGATACACTGATTACGTATGCAGATTTTTATTTGAAAATGTCAGTTTACAAACCCTTTATTGTTGTATTAAAAGATAAAATAATCATTGCTACAGAAGTTAATATAACCAAAAATATATAAAATACCGAAAAATGTGCAACTCTTATATAAAAAAGTACAGAAAAATTGGTCATTATAATGAGCCTCTCCATTTAAATGGAACCCTGCATTATAATGGCATAGTAGTCATTTTAATTCGGCGAATAAAATGGAGAGGAAGCCATTATAATAGCCATTTATTAATTTAATTTCACTTCATATATAGACTAGTTCGGAAAAAGGGTTTTTTAGTGTTAGGAAGAGGGTACAATAACTACTAGCGCCAATCATATGCAGAGGGAAAATTGAGAAACAGCGAGCGACTAGTACATTTTACGGTTTAAAATATTTCAAATATTTATTGGTTCAAAATCTCGACCACTTTTCTTCAAAATTTTTTTTAAAATGCTTTTTAAATATTGCAAAAGCAAAAGCAATTTTTCGGAATTTTTAGTTTTTTGCCGCTTCGTAGGGACGGCGCTGCTGGCGCGCTGGATTTCCAGTTTTTTAATGTTTCAATTACAGAAAATGCTTAATTTAAAAGTTTGTAATAGACTTTTTAAAATTAATTTTTAAATTTTGAATAGTTTTACAAGCAAAACATAAATCAGGAAAATACTATTTTAGTGGTGATTTCAAACTATTGTGACGTTTAATTAAAAAAACAAAAAATTATTTAGCACAAATTGATATATTACAGCACTTCAACGTAGTGAAACATATCATCGTCTAGCAATTTTTATGAAGTATAGGTTTAAACTTAAGAAACTAAGAAAGCTAAGATTTTTTCAAATTTTATTTTTTTCTTTTTGTACCCTCCCTTGTACAGTAAAAGACGCTTATTCCGAACTAGTCTATACTCACAAGTGTAATACTGTGCGGGCCGCACGAGCTTTTTTGTGTTGGTTTAAAACTGTCCAACATCGTAAAACTCATGCGGCCCGGACAGTAGTACACTTGTGAGTATATATGAAGTGAAATTAAATCAATAAATGGCTATTATAATGGCTTCTTTTCCATTTTAATTCGCCGAATTAAAATGACTACTATGCCATTTAAGTGGGGAGGCTTATTATACTGGCCTGCTTTTCCGTAGTTTTTTATATAGGAGTTGCACATTTTTCGGTATATTATATTATTTTGATATAACCAAGTTATTTTAATTGCTTGGTCGTTTTTTTCGTTTTTTTTTTAAAAAATTCACGCCGGATATTTTGCGGAGAACTCTGTGGATTGATTTTTTAAACCAGGAGTTTATGCAAGGGTTATATACGCTTTAATAATGGTGTTAAGTTTTCTTACTGAGAGTATAACATTTTGCATTTAATATCTTATACTGTATTTTATCCCTTTACAATATTTTTGTTTTCAAAAGAAATTAACCTAAATTTTTTGGTGTTCTTTTTTATACTGCTTCTTTATAATGAACATAATTCGCATTTAAAAAAACATAACTCGCAATAAATGTCTGATAAAAAATTACAAACAAATTGTGCAGGCAAAGGGTAACAGGCCATAATAGCCATGGGACCCTAGAACTAGGTACCAAAGAGCCGTAAAAGGAGACCTAAGCACCAAGAAGCCAGAACGAAAGGGACAAAATAGCCAAATGGGAGATAATCATAAAAAACACAAAAGAGCCAAGAGGTCAGAGAGTTGGACCAAAAAGCCTGAAAAAGGGACTGTAGAGCCTTTGAGTGCGCTTTGTTTTTTAATAACGTTATAAGGCGTAAGAAATTGACACATTAGAAAGGACTCATTACAGACACATTAGAGAAATGTTTTGGTTTTTTAATTACTTTAACAGCTTTGTTATTGCAACACATAGATTTTCTTGACTGTATTTTTTATTGGCCAAATAAAATAAAAGTCAAATATTTTTTTGTAAATTTAATTTTTTATTCAAAACTTATTTAAAACGCTAAAAATACAAATAGAATAATTTTGAATGTATTTCAAGCTTTAATAAACTTAAAATCTTATAAATAAACTTAAAAAGCTCATTTAAAAGGCAGAGCTCCGGAACTCTCTCCGGTTTAAATGGTCGGAGCTCCGGAGCATGATATTGGAGGTTAGGAACATCACTTTTTTAATTGTGCTCAATATTTGAAAATTTTTGTATTTTATTCTGAACTCAATTTTGGAGAAAATTGGCTTTCTTGCGTGGAATAGCTTAACAAACACGTCTAAAAAACCCAAACGTAGTCACTCTATCGGTCGTCGAAAAATACTTTTCATATTACACATAAGCAGAAAGAAAGATTGCCTAATTAAAATAAAATTTGTGATTTAAAAGCACGGAAAATAAAATTTTGTCGCGAATGTGTGACAAATTAAAAGTTAAGATTAATTACAAAACTATATCAAAGTTTAAAACATTCGAATTTATATAAAAGTTATTTTATTCACGGTTTTTTACGTTTGGCTCTTTACTTCCCTTTTACGATGTCGATTTACGCATGTAAACGTTATTTCTAAACAGTTCTGCCCCTTTTGGCTCTTTGGTCACTATGTGTCTCCCTTTCGGGCTCTTTGGTACCCAGCTCTAAGGTCGCCCCAGTTTCTTCTCCTAATCTCTTTGCTTCTCTCCATTGGCTCTAAAGTGACCTTTTTGTGGCTCTTTGGTACCAAAAAGTGCCAAAAATTGTGGCTCTTTAGTACCCGTGGCTGTTCCGTCTCCGAATCAGGCAAAAGGAGTTTCTTATTTTTAGGTATAACAAAAAAATTAGAATATATTAATTTATAAATTAAGTTGATGTAAATTTTAGAATCTTGTGCACAGAATGAAACGAATTGGCTACCAAGCAGATAAACCGTTACCAGCATATTACAAGCGTGATTCTGACGGTGGGTTCGACTAAAAATCCAAGCGTATAATTATGCATATATTTTTTTGCAAATAGCAGTAGGGACATTGCAGCTACGATTGCATTATTTTGTATAAAAATATTCTAAAATCTAAATATAATTTTTACAAAATTTGATTAAAAATTTATTTTTTCTTTTTATTTGTTACAAAAACTGACTCTCTTTATACTCTAAAATGTTTTCGTAAGGGTTGTTTATTTACCTTTATTTTTTTATTTTTGTATACTTTTTGTTTATTATATTATTTAGTTTACCTTAGTTTTTTTTGGTTATTTAATTTTTAATTACATTATTTCGTTCAATTATTGTCTTAAAGAAGGATTTAAAACTCACATCTTCTCCTTCCAATTCCCTAGGAGGGGTGAAACCTTGACTAAAACTCTACACCAACAACAGTGTTGGTATAGAGTATAAGGCGATCATATGGAATATCCATAGCCGGTCCGCTTATGCTCTAAAAAATAAATGAATAAATAAAACCGATAAAAACACTTAAAGTTGGTTTTAAGCAGCCGCACTCATAAAGCACGATTAACATAGGATTAAACAAAGATTAGGTATGAAAGTCTTTTTTTCATGAAAAAAAGAGAGAATCGGATTTAAAAACTAATAAAAACTGATTTTAAAAGCAGTTTTTGAACTTTTTGCTATGTTTTAAGACTTGAAAAGTATACATACTGTTTTAACTAAAGTATGTTTATAAAAATAATTGTCAAATTTTAAGAATATTTGAAAAAAAGTTAAATACATGATACTGTCAAGAATAATTAATAAATTTTCATTTAATCTTAATATTGTTAATTTTTAATTTCGAAATAAAAAAATAAAATAAAAAAAGAATTTTATTTTAATTTTGCATTGTTTCACATTATCATGGGTAGCGCGGGAGCGGCGCGTGGCGATGTAGTCCCGCGGCGCCGCGCCAAACATAATTGGAGAACGTGGGTAAATTTGAAATTCATTTTTATCTCCTTCTTCTTCTTCTTCTTCTTCTTTTTATTATTATTATTATTATTATTATTATTATTATTATTATTATTATTATTATTATTATTATTATTATTATTATTATGATTATGATTATGATTATTATTATTATTATTATTATTATTATTATTATTATTATTATTATCATTATTATTATTATTATTATTATTATTATTATTATTATTATTATTATTATTATTATTATTATTATTATTATTATTATTATTATTATTGTTATTATTATTATTATAATTATTATACTATTATTATTATTATTATTATTATTGTTATTATTCTTATTATTATTCTTATTATTATTATTTTTATTATTATTATTATTATTATTATTATTATTATTATTATTATTATTATTATTATTATTATTATTATTATTATTATTATTATTATTATTATTATTATTATTATTATTATTATTATTATTATTATTATTATTATTATTATTATTATTATTATTATTATTATTATTATTATTATTATTATTATTATTATTATTATTATTATTATTTTTTTATTATTTATTTATTATAATTATTATAATTATTATTATTATTATTATTATTATTATTATTATTATTATTATTATTATTATTATTATTATT
>JASAMX010002852.1:0-13613 GCA_030248175.1 Microlaimidae sp. YZB2_3 | reverse complement strand
CTATTATAAATATCAGTAAACAACATTTAAGCTGTTTTTGGCAATTCTAGGACTGTCCTAGAACATTTCTATAACAAGTTAGACAGTGATTTAAAAATGCTTACTGTTATATTTTTTGCAGTAACACAATTAAAGCTAAAAAAGTTTCTCTCTAGAAAAAAAACTATGGGTTTGATTCATAGTTTTTATTATTACATTTATTGTGTATTGCGCGGGATTTTTTTCAAAATTTTTATTCATAAAAAAAATTATTTCTCAATTCATTTTTTGTTACCCGGCCGAGACTTTCAAAGATTCCAGTACATTTGTTTTTTAATGGTTAATTTACGTTTTTTTTTTAAATTTTATTTAATTGTGTATTTGGAGAACACTGAATTTTTATTTTATTCTATCGTGGTTTTGATACCAATTCTAATCTGCAGTTACGAACGTATCGTTAATTGTATTTAATTGTTTCTCTCAATATACTTCTAAAAGAGCTATTTCTGGGTTTGTTTATGCTCCCCAGCCTCAATTGTTTCGGTCTCAACGCATCGGTATTTATGTTGAGTTGCAAATTGCGCTTGATTTAAAAATATATATACCTTTTAGGTTCATTCCCAAAGTGAAGTCCTAATTTATGAAATTCAAAACGCAACTCTGGGGAAACAACAAATCATTATTCATTTGCATTAGTAATTAGGTTAACTGACTTAAATTCAGCGAGCAGTTAATTTCGACCACTGGCTATTATTTTTGCTATGTAAATGGTTATGAAATGAATTGTGTTGTGCTAGATAGGTGGCATGGCGCTTGATTTTTTTTTCTAGCCATACGCAAGTCATTCTATAATTTTGCTCATAGAAAAAATAACACCCGGTGACCGAAAAGTTAAGGTTGACCGAATGTAAGTGGGGTAAATGATATTTATTCATGTATTTCACAGACGATTTACTCCCTCGTTCGTCTGCGCTCTACAGCCGCGATTGTTCAATTCTGAAAACTCTTCTGCAAGATCACAGGTAGTTCATCACCGTTAATGTGATCATATTCAGTTGCCGTAATACGCAGGACACTTCACTACCAACTGCGAATAGAAACCCTTCAGTGCAGCAGTTTTCAGGAAAATATTCGAATTCAAGGGGATCATCTTTTCGGGAGTTCCACTGTGGCACATCATTTGGACGTTCTATATTCGAAATTTCTTCCACATCATATTTCCATTGTGCGAGTCTTTGGTTCATGAAACAGCGAGAATTGTTCCTGTTCATTCGAAAGTCCCTCAACTTTGAACGCCGAAATTCCATGGGGTCCCGATCGAAAGTCAACATTAGAGTAAGTACTAATAAGAAGGTAGACTACACCGAGGCCGTTTGTAATACCTGAAAACGTGCATCCCAGATTTTCTCATAGTAAAAACAATCGCCAAAACAGACTGTAACTTCAGGTGAAAGAAAACCAGTTGATATTAAATATTTATCAGGTATTATAATATTATATTGTTTTTAAGCGTATAATTATATTTCAGTATTGCTATTTTATCTAATTAAAGGTATTTTACTGGCTAAGTTAAAATCATTTGCAATAACAGTCGTTCGTCCTGAGTTTTTTCACTCACATGGCTGTTTTGTTTAAAAATCATCGCCACTTTTTTAATGGTTGGTTTATTTTAAAACCATTTTCGTATATTATGTTTATTTTCTATTTAATAATAATAACCAATCTAGGTTATATTTAAAACTGTAAAAAAACACAACATTACCCAACATGCACGTTGTTTTAGCAGAATTTTATAAACTAATGAACTAAAAAATTTACATGTTACAAAAAGGTGCACTGTTATAAAAAAGTATTGATATTAAAATGTTTTAAGTTTTGTATTGATTTTAGTTTTCATTGCGCAATGATCGAGCACATTAAAATGGTTAAAGCTGGTACAGTAGCAATTATTAGGAACATTTTCATATACCGCCTAGACCTAGCTATCGCGCTTCAGGTGATACGTCGAGTTAACCGTGATGAAGTTTACACAGCACGACGGTCAAAGGAAGATACTACCCCTGTAGAAAAAAATTTCTACCGTCGTGAGACGCCAAAGGTTTTAACGTCGTAACAGAGGAAAAGGTGATCACGGGAACGGGTATATGGAATTTCTTGTATTTGATTTAAACTAGAACATTTCCCTTAAAGCTTAAAAAATAAAAGTAACTTGTTAGAGCTAAATTTTTGATTCACAACTTCAAGAAATTACGATTTTTGCATTAGTGTATAAGTTTAGTTAAATTTTTAATATAGCGGTCTAAAACAATTTAACTTACTATTAAATAATTAGTTAAAGTATATATAATTTAGTTAAAAGCCATTTGATAAATCCGTTTTCATGTAAGAAATTCTCTGTTTTTACGCACTGACACTGCTGTTGTAAAATTTGTAATATAAAACTTTTTGGTGGGATTTAAATAACTTAATGATGTGGATATAAAAAGACAAAGCATAACAAATAATTAAGTGTTTGCTTTTTATGTTTTATCCTAAAAGTTAACAGTCAAGTTAAAAAAGAACAACAAATGGCTATACAACCAAAATTATTTTGATATTTAGGATGCGACGAAAATGCTTATTGCTGTGGTTGTTATGTACTTGCTTTCCAACTCGCTGAATTTGATAATCAAAGTATGGGAATTGGTCGATCAGGAAAATTTAATGACAGAATATTTAAAATTCTGGGACTACGGTTCAGACCTTACCAGCATTTTGATTGTAGTCAGTGGTTCTCTTAGGTATTTATATTTTTATTTAAGACTTTTGAGCTACTTTGCAGCAGTTGACCCTGCTTATGTTTTCTTTTGAAAAGTTTTTTTCTTTTGAAAGGTCTTTAATTACAGTATAAAGATAATTTTTTTTTGATTTACTCTAACCTTGATTTACAGAAAATAAAACGCCCACCCTCTTTAAAAATAACTCATATGGAATTCTGCATACAATTGCTGAGACTGAGAGTAACCTTTCTCATAAACTTTTAAATCTGCTTTCTGTGCTTTTCAATTTTTTTAATGTAATATGATAGCGTAAAGATTTTTTACTAATAAACAAAACTTTTATACCTACCGAGGGAAACTAACTTAAATTCGCAAAGCCTTAATTTTGGCCTCTGGTTGTTATTTTTTGTCACACACGTAGTTATGGAGTCAACTGCGTATCGCTAAATAGATGACATGACGATTTATCTAGCAATACGTAATTCATTTCATAATTTTTTGAATGACAAAAAATAAAAGCCGACGGCCCAAATTAAGGCTGGCTGAATCAGTTACCCTACCTGGGGCCTGTTTCATAAAAACTTTTATTTTACAAATCTCCGCCTGTTTTTGGTAAAATACACGATAAAGGTTTTTCGACTGGTAATCTAGGGGGAGCATCTCCGCGCACTGCTCTGCGCTGATTGGTCGTAGCCACGTCATTTCATCTCCGCTGACCGATCAATATTCGCCGTGTCGTATATCCTCTATCATGTAATTTACAAAAAATAGGCGGAGTTTTGTAAAATGAAAATTTACAAGCGTCTTTATGAAATAAGCCCCTGGTTTCAATCTGCCGGAGCAAGTTTTGATATCCGTCCCTACATAATATTTGTGTTGCTTGTAGATTTGGCTACTGCTGTCTAATGTGTTTGACTAGAAACTTGTGCTGGTTCGTCCGATGGTTTTGACGACCGGTGTTACTGGTGCTTGTGATTACCGTAAATTAAAACTATTGCTTATGTTTGTTTGTTTTTTTAATTTAAATTTGATTCAATTTGTTGATTTTATTTACAGGCTACCGGTCTACTGCATGTGCAACCGCCTTATACGCCTTGAGACCGGACAGATTCTGAAAAAACTTTACCTGAAACTTACTTGCGGCAAGGGCTCTCCGGAGCATTTTACCGGCAACGGGTTTATTTGCAACTCTCGCACTGAACCGCAGAGCACATTCATCACCGCGAAGGCCCTGCGCAACGGAAAACACTCCCTTTCCAGTTACAACGTCCGCATGGAACACATAGAAGAGGATGGGGATGGAGACGAAAACCTGCTGGACGCCGATTCATCGTTCTTGGTACGATCTTCCATGGAGGAGAGCCCTCCTATGCTCAACGGCTACGAAAGGTGCCCAATTATTTCCGCGGAAATTAGTCAAGGAACCGTCCCCTATTCGCCGCGAAATAAACCGACAGAAAAACAGTGGTTCACCTACGCCTTGGGCGAAGAAAACGGGACGATTGTTCACATTACGACGTTATGACGGATTGTTGTGGTTTGACAATTGTTCACATACGAACGTTATGACCGAATGTTGTATTGGACAAGTTTATTCAACGCCCAGCGGATGATGAACTGAATGAGATGTGCTGGTGACTACATCGCTTATCATTTAAAATTTAATATTTTTTCATTAAACTTTTAAATATACATTTTTAATTCAACAGAAATGCGAGATCACTACTATGTAAAAAATAGGTCAGTAAGCAATGCCGGGTAGATACAAATTTTAAATTACCGTTAGCATCGGAGAAATTTTAAAGTTGACCAATGGTCAAATTAACAGACGGCTATATAAAAACCCCAGGTTTACCCAAAAAACAAACTACTCAATCCAAGTTTTACAAATATTTTTAAAATTAAAAACCTGATTTCATAAACATCTAGTAGTGACTTTCCAAAAATTCCAATTTCAATAAGGAATTTAAAAAAAACATTTATAAACTACTAACGTGAAAGCACTATTGAAATTACTTAAAATAACTGGAACAATAGACACCTTGCGCTTTTTTTAAAGTCAATTATGTTTCTACATTTTTTAAATATAATAAAACATATTTTTAAATATCTTAATATCTTAATTTTGAAATCTACCTAAATCTTAAAATTTCTTTAAAGCTACGTTTTTAGCGTTAAAACTTTAACAAATTTTAAAAATTATAATGAAAAAAATAAAATAAAATTACTTTATTTAATAGTAACAAAATTTTAAATTTTAAACAACATAAAAATTTTTAGTATGTTAGCAGGACCAATTTCAAACAAAAAAAATTAACTTTTAAAATCTATTTTTTGCCAAAAATGATATAAGGCAAACTTTTTAAAACTATATTTTATAGGTCAAAAATTTAGTGCGGTCACTAAGAACAAAGACTTAAAACGCCACATAAATTCAAGTACTTTTGTTTAAATGATTTAAACACAAATTATATAAGAAAATATGTGTTGAGCCTGTTGAAAAGGAAAACAGCACACGCAAACAATCTTTATATATTTTCAAACCGGTCGCATTCATTTCATCATTGAAATATTAACTGTTTCAAATTGTGCTTAAATTTAAATTTAAAGTGTGTTTCAGAAATACTTTTACTAATATTCACACCTGGTTATTTAAAAAAAGCACCGGTTGTGCCTGTTTTTTTGGGCTTCTTGATTTTCCGTAACAGTTGTAGTAATGACATTATTAATAATCAACGATTTTTGTATAGTTTTAACTGATAACTAAAATCTAAACCATCCACTTTTTTTTAAATTCAGATTGCTGTTATCAAGAAATCGCGTTTTGATGGATTAGCATGTCATGTTTTAAAAAAATAAAGAAGCTTAGCAGTTTTTATTTCCATTTTAGTACGATCACATATGTAAAATGTCATGTTTTTCTGAAACTTATAATTTAGGTTTGCTGAAACTAATAATTTAGTTGAATATTTTTTATTTTAGTTTCCTTTACCCTAACTTGACAAAAATTTTACTGTACCATCTTCGGAACGTCTAAACACTTGAAGCAATATTATTCGACTATTAAAAAATTAATAAAATATGTCTTTTTTGCAGACGTATATTTCTTGAAGTTATCTTTTTAATATACCTGATATTAGTAATGTTTCTACTTTCTAATATCATACTCTAGAGCTCCGGCCATTTAAAGTGGAGGAAGCTTCGGAGCTTTGCTTCTTAACTGATTTTAAACTATTTTAAGCCTGAAATATACTTTAAGTTACTCTATCTGCATTTTTAGGACTATTTTCCTGTTTTAAAAAATTTTTGTTTACAAAAAAATTTAAAAAAATTTTTGGTTTAAAAAATTTTTGTTTGCAAAAAAATTGACAAAATAATCTATCTCATCACTCTATAACTATTCATAAAATTAGTACAAAATAAGGCGGAGCTCCGGAACTCCGGGGGTTGCTCTGAATCTTCTAAAAGCAAAGTTCCACTCAGGAGCTCTGGAGCTCGGAGCTCCGGGGAATATCACTACCTGATATATGCTTTTAAAATTTTATATCATATTTAAAATTATAGTCATTTCCACCCCAAATATAATGCTAAATAGACGTCACTTAGAGTGGGGTTCCATTCCTGAGTTATCTAAATACTTACTTAATTTTAAAAATTGTTTAACGGTATTTTCGGCGTGTTTTTAACAAAACGCGATTAAAGTGTGGAATTTGTACTTTAGTATTTTTTCCAATATTTTATAATTCAATTCAAAACAGATAGCAATATAAACATATTAAATTGCTAAAAATATATCACATTTGTTTTACAAAAAAAGCTATTACGCGTGGAAAGCACTAAATTCATCATGTATAATATTTTTAAAACCATGGGAAAAGTTCTTCTTCTCCTGAATATATATTTTTTCATAAAATATTTAGTACATTTTACAAAATCATTTGATATTTGATTATTTTATACATAATTTTCATATTAGCGAGGTTCCCCAGAGCTCCAAGCTCCGGAACTCCGAAGTGAAGCTCCATTTTTAGGAGGTCCGGAGCAGACCTCCCATTCCAGGAGCTTCGAAGCATCCCCCAGAGCTCCGGAGCTCCGCCCTATTTTAGTACTGATTTATGAATAATTTAAATAACACAGATTATTTTGTCAAAAAATTTTTTGTAAATTAATTTTTTTAAAACTTATTTAAAACGCTGTAAATAGTTATAAAAATGCAAAAAGAGTAATTTTAAATGTATTTAAAGCTTAAATAAACAGCTTAAAATGGCTCATTTAAGAAGCGGAGCTCCGGAGCTCCGGAGCTCCAGAGATCCCTCCGTTTTAAATGGCGGGAGGTTCGGAGCATATTGAAGAGAAGAAACATCACTATTTCATATAGATAAAGTTATAAAAAACATAATGTGAAAAGGTACGGGGTCTTTAAAGCTACAAGCAAGGAACTTGAAGCCGTGAGAAATTTTTGTCAAGTTCAGGAGTAAAGGAAACTAAAATGAAAAAATATTCAACTAAATTATTAGTTTCAGCAAACCTAAATTATAAGTTTCAGAAAACATGACATTTTACATATGTGATCGTACTAAAATGGAAATAAAAACTGCTAAGCTTCTTTATTTTTTTAAAACATGACATGCTAATCCATCAAACGCAATTTTATTTGATAACAGCAATCTGAATTTAAAAAAAAGTGGATGGTTTAGATTTTAGTTATCAGTTAAAACTATACAAAAATCGTTGATTATTAATAATGTCATTACTACAACTGTTACGGAAAATCAAGAAGCCCAAAAAAACAGGCACAACCGGTGCTTTTTTTAAATAACCAGGTGTGAATATTAGTAAAAGTATTTCTGAAACACACTTTAAATTTAAATTTAAGCACAATTTGAAACAGTTAATATTTCAATGATGAACTGAATGCGACCGGTTTGAAAATATATAAAGATTGTTTGCGTGTGCTGTTTTCCTTTTCAACAGCTAAACACATATTTTCTTATATAATTTGTGTTTTAATAATTTTTAAACAAAAGTACTTGAATTTATGTGGCGTTTTAAGTCTTTGTTCTTAGTGACCGCACTAAATTTTTGACCTATAAAATATAGTTTTAAAAAGTTTGCCTTATATCATTTTTGGCAAAAAATAGATTTTAAAAGTTAATTTTTTTGTTTGAAATTGGTCCTGCTAACATACTAAAAATTTTTATGTTGTTTAAAATTTAAAATTTTGTTACTATTAAATAAAGTAATTTTATTTTCTTTTTTCATTATAATTTTTAAAATTTGTTAAAGTTTTAACGCTAAAAACGTAGCTTTAAAGAAATTTTAAGATTTAGGTAGATTTCAAAATTAAGATATTAAGATATTTAAAAATATGTTTTATTATATTTAAAAAATGTATAAACATAATTGACTTTAAAAAAAGCGCAAGGTGTCTATTGTTCCAGTTATTTTAAGTAATTTCAATAGTGCTTTCACGTTAGTAGTTTATGAATGTTTTAAATTCCTTATTGAAATTGGAATTTTTGGAAAGTCACTACTAGATGTTTATGAAATCAGGTTTTTAATTTTTAAAAATATTTGTAAAACTTGGATTGAGTAGTTTGTTTTTTGGGTAAACCTGGGGTTTTTATATAGCCGTCTGTTAATTTGACCATTGGTCAACTTTAAAATTTCTCCGATGCTAACGGTAATTTAAAATTTGTATCTACCCGGCATTGCTTACTGACCTATTTTTTACATCGTCGTGATCTCGCATTTCTGTTGAATTAAAAATGTATATTTAAAAGTTTAATGAAAAAATATTAAATTTTAAATGATAAGCGATGTAGTCACCAGCACATCTCATTCGGGGGGGTCATCCGCTGGGCGTTGAATAAACTCTCAATTCAACATTCGGTCATAACGTTCGTATGTGAACAATTGTCAAACCACAACAATCCGTCATAACGTCGTAATGTGAACAATCGTCCCGTTTTCTTCGCCCAAGGCGTAGGTGAACCACTGTTTTTCTGTCGGTTTATTTCGCGGCGAATAGGGGACGGTTCCTTGACTAATTTCCGCGGAAATAATTGGGCACCTTTCGTAGCCGTTGAGCATAGGAGGGCTCTCCTCCATGGAAGATCGTACCAAGAACGATGAATCGGCGTCCAGCAGTTTTTCGTCTCCATCCCCATCCTCTTCTATGTGTTCCATGCGGACGTTGTAACTGGAAAGGGAGTGTTTTCCGTTGCGCAGGGCCTTCGCGGTGATGAATGTGCTCTGCGGTTCAGTGCGAGAGTTTGCAAATAAACCCGTTGCCGGTAGCGTGCTCCGGAGAGCCCTTGCCGCAAGTAAGTTTCAGGTAAAGTTTTTTCAGAATCTGTCCGGTCTCAAGGCGTATAAGGCGGTTGCACATGCAGTAGACCGGTAGCCTGTAAATAAAATCAACAAATTGAATCAAATTTAAATTAAAAAAACAAACAAACATAAGCAATAGTTTTAATTTACGGTAATCACAAGCACCAGTAACACCGGTCGTCAAAACCATCGGACGAACCAGCACAAGTTTCTAGTCAAACACATTAGACAGCAGTAGCCAAATCTACAAGCAACACAAATATTATGTAGGGACGGATATCAAAACTTGCTCCGGCAGATTGAAACCTGGGGCCTATTTCATAAAGACGTTTGTAAATTTTCATTTTACAAATCTCCGCCTATTTTTTGTGAATTACATGATAGAGGATATACGACACGGCGAATATTGATCGGTCAGCGGAGATGAAATGACGTGGCTGCGACCAATCAGCGCAGAGCAATGCGCGCAGATGCTCCTCCGAGATTACCAGTCGAAAAACCTTTATCGTGTATTTTACCAAAAACAGGCGGAGATTTGTAAAATAAAAGTTTTTATGAAACAGGCCCCAGGGTAGGGTAACTGATTCAGCCAGCCTTAATTTGGGCCGTCTGGCTTTTATTTTTTGTCATTCAAAAAATTATGAAATGAATTACGTATTGCTAGATAAATCGTCATGTCATCTATTTAGCGATACGCAGTTGACTCCATAACTACGTGTGTGACAAAAAATAACAACCAGAGGCCAAAATTAAGGCTTTGCGAATTTAAGTTAGTTTCCCTCGGTAGGTATAAAAGTTTTGTTTATTAGTAAAAAATCTTTACGCTATCATATTACATTAAAAAAATTGAAAAGCACAGAAAGCAGATTTAAAAGTTTATGAGAAAGGTTACTCTCAGTCTCAGCAATTGTATGCAGAATTCCATATGAGTTATTTTTAAAGAGGGTGGGCGTTTTATTTTCTGTAAATCAAGGTTAGAGTAAATCAAAAAAAAATTATCTTTATACTGTAATTAAAGACCTTTCAAAAGAAAAAAACTTTTCAAAAGAAAACATAAGCAGGGTCAACTGCTGCAAAGTAGCTCAAAAGTCTTAAATAAAAATATTAATACCTAAGAGAACCACTGACTACAATCAAAATGCTGGTAAGGTCTGAACCGTAGTCCCAGAATTTTAAATATTCTGTCATTAAATTTTCCTGATCGACCAATTCCCATACTTTGATTATCAAATTCAGCGAGTTGGAAAGCAAGTACATAACAACCACAGCAATAAGCATTTTCGTCGCATCCTAAATATCAAAATAATTTTGGTTGTATAGCCATTTGTTGTTCTTTTTTAACTTGACTGTTAACTTTTAGGATAAAACATAAAAAGCAAACACTTAATTATTTGTTATGCTTTGTCTTTTTATATCCACATCATTAAGTTATTTAAATCCCACCAAAAAGTTTTATATTACAAATTTTACAACAGCAGTGTCAGTGCGTAAAAACAGAGAATTTCTTACATGAAAACGGATTTATCAAATGGCTTTTAACTAAATTATATATACTTTAACTAATTATTTAATAGTAAGTTAAATTGTTTTAGACCGCTATATTAAAAATTTAACTAAACTTATACACTAATGCAAAAATCGTAATTTCTTGAAGTTGTGAATCAAAAATTTAGCTCTAACAAGTTACTTTTATTTTTTAAGCTTTAAGAAATGTTCTAATTTAAATCAAATACAAGAAATTCCATATACCCGTTCCCGTGATCACCTTTTCCTCTGTTACGACGTTAAAACCTTTGTCTCACCACGGTAGAAAATTTTTTCTACAGGGGTAGTATCTTCCTTTGACCATCGTGCTGTGTAAACTTCATCACGGTTAACTCTACGTATCACCTACGTCATAGCTAGGTCTAGGCGGTATATGAAAATTTCGTATAATTGCTACTGTACCAGCTTTAACCATTTTAATGTGCTCGCTCATTGCACAATGAGCAAAAAAATCAATACAAAACTTAAAACATTTTAATATCAATACTTTTTATAACAGTGCACCTTTTTGTAACATGTAAATTTTTTAGTTCATTAGTTTATAAAATTGTGAAAACAACGTGCATGTTGGGTACGTTGTGTTTTTTTACAGTTTAAATATAACCTAGATTGGTTATTATTATTAGATAAAATAAACATAATATACGAAAATGGTTTTAAAATAAACCAACCATTAAAAAGCTGCCACTGATTTTTAAACAAAACAGCCATGTGAGTGAAAAACTCAGGACGAACGACTGTTATTGCAAATGATTTTAACTTAGCCAGTAAAATACCTTTACTAAGATAAAATAGCAATACTGAAATACACTTATACGCTTAAAAACAATATAATATTATAATACCTGATAGATATTTAATATCAACTGTGGTTCCTTCAGTTAAAATTACAGTCTGTTTTGTGATTGTTTTTACTATGAGAAAATCTGGGATGCACGTTTTTAGGTATTAACAACGGTCGTGTAGTCTACCTTTTATTAGTACTTACTCTAATGTTGATTTTCGATCGGGACCCCATGGAATTTCGGCGTTCAAAGTTGAGGGACTTTCGAATGGACAGGACAATCTTGATGTTCATGAACCAAAGACTCGCAAATGGCAATATGACGTGGAAGAAATTTCGAATATAGAACGTCCAAATGATGTGCCACAGTGGACTCCCGAAAAGATGATCCCCTTGAATTTGATATTTTCCGAAACCGCTGCAATTAAGGGTTTCTATTCGCAGTTCGTAATAAAGCGTCCCGCGCAGTACGCAACTGAATATGATCACAGAAATGGTGATGAACCACCTGTGATTCTGCAGAAGAGTTTTCAATTTGAACAATCGCGGCTGTAGAGCGCAGACGAACCTAAAAGTAATCGTCTGTGAAATACACTAATAAATATCAGATAATTGACTTAAATTCGGCCAACCTTAATTTCGGCCAACCGGTGTTATTTTTTCTATGAGCAAAATTATAGAATGACTTGCGTATGGCTAGATAGACAATTCATGTCATGTCATCTATCTAGCCATACACAATTCATTTCATAACCATTTACATAGCAAAAATAATAGCCAGTGGTCGAAATTAAGGGCTGGCCGAATTTAAGTCAGTTAACCTAATTACTAATGCAATGAATAATCATCTGTTGTTTCCCCAGAGTTGCGTTTTGAATTTCATAAATTAGGACTTCACTTTGGGAATGAACCTAAAAGGTATATATATTTTTAAATCAAGCGCAATTTGCAACTCAACATAAATACCGATGCGTTGAGACCGAAACAATTGAGGCTGGGGAGCATAAACAAACCCAGAAATAGCTCTTTTAGAAGTATATTGAGAGAAACAATTAAATACAATTAACGATACGTTCGTAACTGCAGATTAGAATTGGTATCAAAACCACGATAGAATAAAATAAAAATTCAGTGTTCTCCAAATACACAATTAAATAAAATTTAAAAAAAAAACGTAAATTAACCATTAAAAAACAAATGTACTGGAATCTTTGAAAGTCTCGGCCGGGTAACAAAAAATGAATTGAGAAATAATTTTTTTTATGAATAAAAATTTTGAAAAAAATCCCGCGCAATACACAATAAATGTAATAATAAAAACTATGAATCAAACCCATAGTTTTTTTTCTAGAGAGAAACTTTTTTAGCTTTAATTGTGTTACTGCAAAAAATATAACAGTAAGCATTTTTAAATCACTGTCTAACTTGTTATAGAAATGTTCTAGGACAGTCCTAGAATTGCCAAAAACAGCTTAAATGTTGTTTACTGATATTTATAATAGTCTTTGTTGTTTTAGTTAATTTTTGCAAAAACAAAAAAAAAACATTACTTGTTTATTTTTATCATATTTGTTTTCATAACTTTTTGTTAATTTTGCGTTTGTTTTTTATATGCGTTTACTTCAAAACTTGGGTACTTTCCTTTAGTTAACTTGTCTCAAGCACCTCTTCAGACTGTTTTCAAATAGTACTTAAGCACTTCTAAAAAAAGAGTTAGAATGGGCTTTAAAGACTTTTTATCCTTAGGGACCCATTTTTATCGTTGTGTACTGTTTTTTATGATGATTGTATACTACGTGTATTTTTTAACAAAATTTATTTTTTTAAGTTTATATATCAGGAACTACTATATATTATACCGTTAAATAAGCCTTTATCTATCTATAGTCTGTTCAAAGATGATTAAGACTGATGACAAAACGTAAAGTTTAAAACGTTATATCTCAAGAACGGCCGAAAGATTAGAACAATACCTATATCTGTGTGTAGCTTAGACTTTTAGCTATCAATCACAACTAACAAAAAGTAAAGTTCCTTAATAACGCCATTACTACGGACGGCCATTATGGTAAAAAAAAACATGGGCCTCAAAAAATTTAAAAAAAATATTACTTCGAGATAAGAAACGCCGCTTGGTATTCTGTCAGCTCATACTTTTCCGAGTTTTCCCTGAAAATTTGAGCACGATTGGAACGGTAATTTTTTTATGACCC